>CAUYQG010155408.1:0-45434 GCA_963574415.1 Tarsius wallacei
TATATATATAAGCTGGGTATGGTGGTGCACATCTGTAGTCCCAGCTACTTGGGTGGCTGAGGTGAGAGGATTATTTGAGCCCAGCAGGTTGAGGCTGAAGTGAGCCATGATCATGCCACTGCACTCTAGCCTGGGTGACAGAGTAAGACCCTGACTCAAAAAAATAAAAGGTCCCTAGTCTCATAACGTATCTACTTTAGTGGGAGAAGACAGACAATAAACTAGTACACAAATAAATGAACCTGACATTTTTAGATGGCTTTTTAATGTTACGGTGGCAGTCTAGCAAGATACTGTGAGAGTAGCCGGGGATGGGGGTATATTTTATATAAGCATGTCAGGGAAGGTCTCTCTCAGAGGTTACATTTGAGCCCAGAGTACCTGAATGACCGGATATTGCCAGTTAAACAGTCATCAAGAAGAAGAGCAGCCTAGGCAGAGGGAAAAGCAAGTACAAAGCCCCTGAGACAGGAATAAACTTGGCCTGTTTAATGAACATGGAAAAAGCTCATATAGCCAGAGTATAGTGATTGAAGGGTAGGTAGGAAATGGGGTGGGCAAGATTCCTATAGGGGCAAGTCTGCAAACTTACTGTAAAGGGCCAGGTAGTAAATATTTTAGGCATTGCAGGCCATGTAGTCTCTGTCTCAGCTACTCTAGTGTGCAACCACAGACAAATATATAAATCAATTGACGTGGCTGTATCCCAATAAAACTTTATCTGCAACCAGATGTGGCCTGTAGGCTGGAGTTTGTGGACCCCTGCTACAGGGTCTTGTAGGACATGGAGTTTGGATTATGATTGGAAATCTTGAAGGATTTTATAGCCAAAGAGTGACACAAACTAATTTACAGAATAAAAGGATCACTCTAGCTATTGGATCCTCAGTGAATTTGAACCAGCCAGTTATCCCTACGTCCTTTCTCATAGCTCATGACAGTCACATTTGACTCCCTATCATTTACTACACATGCTTTGCACTTCTCTGTCTCTGTGCCTTTGTTCATACTGTTCCCTCTGCCTGGAATTCTCTCTCACTCTCAAGAAATGGCACAGCTAAGTGCCTCCTTTCCCCCCATTCTATTCTCTCAGAACCACTCTTCTGTTTTTGTAACATTGGGTCTCTCCATTATAGCACTTACAACATTCAGTCTCATAATAATATTGTTATAAGAGCTACCACTTAGTGTTAACGATGCATGAGACACTCCTTAAACCTTTCGACACATTTTCTCATTAAAATCCTTGCAGCAATTCTGTGTGGTAGATATTAGCCCCATTCTCCAGGTGACAAAAGGTGGTTGTTTGTAGGGCTACATGACTTGACTGAGTTCACACTGCTAGAAAGTAGTTAAGTGCAGATTTGAACTCAGTGCTCCCTGATAGCAAGCCCATAGGGATTATGCTCTAGTTGTGTCTGTTTCCCCCACCAGTCTGTGAGCTCCTTGAGGGCAGGGCCATGTTTAATTCATGTCTATGCCCCATGCCTAGTACAGTGCCTGGCAAATAATAAGTGCTCTATAAATGTTTATTACATTGACTTGGCTTCCAATAATGTACCATCTGAGTATTACAAATGTGCTATCTTTGAGACCACTAGATGTCACTTGAGATGCATAAATGTGGTTAGAGTTTAATGTGACTGAGAAGATATTAAACAGCTCCTGGCCATTTTAACAAAGAAAACATGAGCCTTTCTTTGAATTATAAATCCAGTCATGGCCATCTGTTTTCAAGTACTTGACCATAATTCCCTTGCCTTCCAGATGCACTCTTGCATCATTTTCCTCCCTTCAGTATTATTCATATTCCGGAAAGCTACTGCTGCAGCTTCTCATACTGCTATTTTTTCTTTGTTGTCTGTAGTAGTTAACTTAATCGATAAACATGTGAGCACCTATTGTGTGTCAGGTACTATGCTAGACTCTGGGGATACAGAGATGAATTGAGACATGGCCTTTACCCTCAAGGAGCTCACAGTCTTTTTGGGGAGACTGACAGGTAAATAACTATACTCTACTGTGCTGTTATAATGAAGGACTCTAGAAAGTGCTGTAAATGCACAGAAGAAAAAAATGATTCTGCTGGAAGGGGTCATAAAATGGTTACTTTGGAACTTGAACGCATGTAGAAAAATGATGAGGGAAAGCACATTTTGACTAGAGGGAACAGCATGAACAAAGGCATGGAGGAGAGGAGAGGACAGGAATTTGGGAAAAGGAGTAGGCGGGTATGGCTAGTATAGAGTTTGTAGAAGACAATGATGGAAAATGAGGGTGGAATGGTAGGTTATAGAGGGGAATGGGGGAAGGTAGTGCTGATTTGTAGACAATCTTGAAGGCCCCACTAAGGATTGTAGACTTGACCCTCTTAGGAGTCCAGGTTATAAGCTGCTCTCAGAGTCTTTTGTCAAGGCAGTAACCCAGCGAGTTCCATGCTGTCAACAGCTAACTCTAAGGGAGAGCCTGGCAGCTGGAGAACCTTCCACAGCGGACCCCATGAGTCATGATGAAGGCTGCACTTGAGCAGTTGAGATGGAAAGGTGAGAAGACCTGAGAGACAGTTTAGAGGAAGAATGAGCAGAGTTGGTGAGTGCTAGTGTTTAGGGGGCAGAGAGGAGTTGAAGAGAACTTCTTAATGAGGCTGTTTCCTGGGATACAGAAAATAGGCATTTTAAGCAAATAAAGAATTGTGAAGAACCAAGGCTAATGTCTATCCATTAGCCTGTGAAAAACCTGTAATTAGACCCTCTCTTCTGTAATCTTAACAGAATGTTGCCATGAGAGCTGGAAGGTCCAAAAACATTCAAATCCCTTCCAGAATTGCATTGTGCCAGCCTTATTTTGGGGACTATCCAGTAGTTCTTATTCAGCAGCTAGGGCATTGTTGTTCTCTCCTTGACTCTGCTTGGAGTGGACTTACATTTGGAGAAGAAAATGCTATTTTTATGAAACCGGTAAGTGGGATTGCAGGAAGAGAATTGTTAGTACACCCTGCTTGCCTTAGAATCCAAGCTGTTGCTAAGGCAAGTGGCAGGAGCCAAAAATCTACATCAACAACCACAGAGAAGCAAGAAAACATTAACCATTCCATAGCTTCTGTGTTGAGAAATGTAGTTGTCTGACAATGTACATATGTGAACAGACCTTTTTTGGCTTCGAAATCTCATTTGTTCTTTGTGTTTCTCCTTTAGGGTTGGTGTTGATTCAGACCAAGAACATTTGGTAAATATGCATTTGTGTTGTCCCTGGCATTTCTGTTGAATGTGTAGTCATTTGGAAAGAAAATAATCTACTGTAGACTTCATGCCACTATTTAGATCCTGTCCTGTTTGCCTCAGCTTTTAACTGATGTCATTCCTGGCTTCTCTCACTTCTCTGTAGAGACAAAACCAAATTTTCAACAGCAAGTGGTTATCAAGGGTGACAGCTTTCAGATCTGTGGGCCATCCTGGGCTTTTGCCACCAAAAAGAGTAGTCTCTTAAGCACTCCTGGGTTTTCAACTGACTCCTCTGGCACAGGGAGCTTTTTTCCACTTTGGTTTGCACATGAAGGCTTGTCTCTGATGTCAGCCCCACTCCAGCTGCTCTTCCTGTGTAACTTTCAGATTGCAGCTGCCCTTGAGAATTGCCCAGAAGCTTTTGAATCTTCAACCAGTTTTCCCTGTCTGTTCTGGGGAATGCACTTTCTTATCCTATCCCTTAGCTTTGGCCATGTTTCCTTGGTCCCTTCCTTCCCAGTGTCGGTTTCTCAGTTGTTTCTATGAACCTAAGCCTGTTGAACTGAGTACAGTATAACTCGCTGCCCTCTCTAGACTGACCAGCCTTTTCTGGTATTTTCCATCCACTTTTTAATGGTTTCTGAACACCACTGAATACGTGACTGAACTAGAAATTAGATGAGAAATTACAGAAATTAGATTTTTGAAGATGGAAAGCCTCTTTTTCAAAAAACAATTCTTTTTCTTTTCTGAAACAAACTCTGGTGTATTTGTCTACAGGGTGTGGTCTAAAATTTTTTTCTGGATTCATTTCCTAAATGCTAATTTTGTTAGCTGTTGAATGATGAGTGTGAATGTATGTGTATGATATAGTAAGTACTTGCTTCTTTTGTGGTCAGAGCCTTAAAGTAGAATTCCATGGACTTGAAATTCTTGTACAAACTAGGCTGGATAAATTCCGTCATGCCACGCTGCCTGGGTAGTGTCCAAGGGGTAATAGCTCCTCAGTGCCTCTCCCTGTGTCAAAACAAGAATAAAGTTAATCATGCAGCTCACAAGACAAATGCTTGATCACTCTCTGCATAAGGCTCTACCAGCTGTGTCACCTCTGTCACCACAGGGAAGAAATGGAAATTATGTGACAGGGAGAGAGCAGGTGGGTATCAGTCATGAGATATAGAACAAAAGACTGTTTTTTCCTTGCTTTAAAATCCTATGGCTATCTTGTTTGCTTAATATTTTGAGTGTTCACTAGGAAGCACAGAGGAACATTATAGTAAGTGTGGAGGGGTAGTTGGATGTATAGGTGTTCATGTGATGAGGGGATGCTGAGATTTATAGATGAATTGCCCTTCAAGAAGTGGAGGCAAGAAATGACCTATTGGGCATAAGGAACACTGTTCAGGTGATGGTTACTCTAAAAGCCCAGACTTCACCACTGCACAATATATCCATATAGTAAAACTGCATTTGTACTCCCTAAATCTATAAAAATGAAAATAAAAAACAAACAGAAAAGAGATGGAGTCATACAAACCTACACAATGATGCAAAAGGAAATACAGAAGGTGTTCTGGCTCTTGTAAGCCCGTACAGTGATCTCAAATATTTTTATGTTGTGTATGTGTTAATACATGGCATATTGAGGGAAAGAGTAATTTATTTTGAGGATTAGAAAGATCAGGAAGAAGACAAAACCCAGAGTCTAAACTCTGTAATTTTAGAAAAGAAAACCACGGAACTGTAGCATATTAGCACTGGAAAGGACCTTTGGGATTCTCTAACCCTCACATTTTACACTTGAAGAAATTCATGCCCAGAGAGGAAAGAGGACTTAACCAAACTAGTTAATGTCAATGAACTGGGACTGGAACCAGATCGCCTAACTGCCTGATGGCACCATGTTACAAATAAGGACACAGTTTATATTTTTGGAAGCTATTTTAGAAGATGCCTGCTCTCTGTGTTAGTTTTACCTCCTAGCCAGCCAGGCTTACCATGGAATTTCCCTACTTGTTTTCATTTTGCTGGTGTTCTAAGAACATAGTCCAACTTTGAAAATGCCAGTTACTTTTGAGACTCATGATAACTCCCAGATATAGGGATGTTGATGTTTTCTGCTTAAAGTACTATTATATTGGAAGTGTAAGTCTACTTTAGGAAATGAATGGTCCCACATTAATTTTTTAAATGACAGTGAAGTCATAAATTAGCAAGCAGCCTGAGTAGTCGAGGTAATAGAGGTGTTCAGAAAAACATTTCAGTTTCTTATTCCAAAGCTGCAATATATACATACAAGCTATTACATTTCTAATATTATTACCCATGTTGGAGAGTATCTTATACATAGCAGCCTCTATTTCTGACTCTACAAAGGAATGGCTCTAAATAAATGTGTTTGTATCTTTGTGTATATATTGATTTATGTATTATTTGTCTGCAGGGTGTTCCCGAAAATGAAAGGAGAACTACCAAAGCAGAGAGTGCTTGGCTTTTCCGGATATGGTATAACTTTGATCATAAGTATCCTTAATTGAGAAAAGGGAAGGATAGTGTAGACATGGATAATCACAGTGTAATAGAACAACTGTTTTGATCACTCTCTTTCTGAAGTGGAATATTAAACCTACTGTTAGTCTTCCTTTTCTCCATCAGTGTTGTGCAGAAGGAAACCCACGTAAATGGATTCCTCTGCAAACCCATGAGCCCACAGGAACTGGTTATTGTAGAATCTGGCTGTGTGAAGGGAATCAAAAGCCAGATATATAGGTTTATTTATTGAGTATACTTTAATATTTCTTGTCCTTGAGTTGATACAGTAAATCCCACAAAAGGTACGTGTTGGTTCTTGCCAGTGTACTTGCTAGGGTAAAAGAGGAAAGGCTGCCTTAGGTAAAGCATGAGAATGAAATCAAAATGTAGTCATGTTAGATAGCACAATGTTCAGCCCTATACTTTTTATTTTTCTCTGACCTTTCCCAAGACTGGGAGACTCTCCCCTTTATTCAGAATGCCACAGATAGCTAATGTTTTCATTATTTACCAGATTTCCTTCCTGTCTAGTTGTAAGTCTTCTTCATAGCTATACTTTGAGTAGTGTTGATACTCTATAAACTATTTAAGTCATGCCTTTTAAAAAGCATTTTTATCACTGTTAAAATTAATTTCCCATTTGAAAAATTGAACTAGAAAAAGGAGCCATGGCATTCTTTCAGGCTCAGGTTTATCAACAAATGAATTAAAACTTGGTTTGTGTTCTACTGAAGCAAATTGGAGACAACTATAAATTTTTTTCCTTGCTTTCAACTTTCTGATCAAAACCTTGTATATTTAAGAAAAATGCACTTCATACTTATGATTAGAAACTACTACTTACCATATTCTGTTTACTAGATTTTGGTACTCACTTTTTGCAAGTACTTCAAAATTAAATTACTGTATGGAAACAAGAATGCAAGCATATCTGTGGTATTAAGACTCCCATTAGGAAGAGAAAGGCTGGCTCTTTAAAATTGTTTAAAGATGATGTCATTACTTTTGGCTCCACTGTCAGCATTTTGTATATCGAGCATTCCCATATCTCTTGGGGCTTTTTCATCCCTCTGATTTAACAAGAATTTTTTTAGTGTTTTCTGCATAAAATGTTTTGTACATTTTCTGCATAATATACAAAACAATTCAATGATCCTAATGTTGAAAAAGAGTGGAATAATAGCTTATTTTTCCATGTATTTTTATAGAAGTAAACACCAAGACTAGTTTGATTCAATATGGCCCCATTATTACTCAATGAAGACATGACCTTTTAAATACCTGATATTATTAATTATCCATTATTCTAGATTTCAGTTCCTTTGTATAGGCAGATTGTGGTTTGTTATAATTGAGATATAAATTGAGTACAATAAAGTACATAAGTCTTAAGTGTACAGCTTAATAAATTTTGACCTATGTCTACACCTGTGCGCCTACCACCCATATAAAGATATATGTGAATATTCCCCATTTCCCCCCAACAAAGGGTAACCACGATTCTGACTTCCATGAACACAAATTAGTTTTACCTAGCTTTGATTTTTATATAAATGGAATTGTATATTATGTATTCTTTTGTGTCTTGCTTCTTTCACTAACCCATCTGTGTAATTTATCCATATTGTTGCATGTAACAGTAATTCTTTTTTTAATTGCCATGTAGTATTCCATAATAAGAATATACTAGAGGGTTTTGGTTTTTATTTTTAACCACCCTACTGTTAATTGACATTTGGATTATTTCCAGCTTTTGGCTATTATAAATGAGGTTAAATATTTATCAACATATATCTCGTGGTAGACATAAGCCTTCATTTCTTTTGGGTATATACTAAGGAGTGGAATTTAGGGCAAGTATATGTTTAGCTTTAATAGATATTGCCAGCCAGTTTTCCAGAGTGATTGTAGTCAGTTTAATTGGATGTAACCAATTTGATGAGTTCTTCAACACTTCTACCAGCAAATTAAGGGAGTTCTAGTTTTCAGTCTTTTAAATTTTAGCCATTTTGATGGGTGTGCAGTGATAATCTCATGTGATTTAATTTGCATTTCTCTGATAGCTAGTGAAGCCAAGCACCCTTTCATATTTTTAGCCATTTGGATATCCTCTTTTGTGTAGTGTGTTTGTTTAAGTCTTTTGTTCATTATTTAACTGAGTTGTCTTTTCTTTTTCTTGTTGACTTAGCATTCTTTTTATATTCCAGAATTGACTTTTTTGCCGATTATATGTATTGTGTCTTCTCCCAGTCTGGCATGCTCACGACCACCACAACCTCGACCTGCTGGGCTCAGGTTATCCTTCCACCTGAGCCTTCCAAGTAGCTGGAACTACAGGTGTGCGCCACCACACCCAGCTAATTTTTTAAAAAATTTATTGTATTTGTTAATATTTGCTAAGTTTTAGCTTTTTTTTTTTTTTTTTTTTTTGAGTTGGGGTTTCACCGCTGGAGTACAGTGACACGAGCACGGCTCACCGCATCCTCGACCTACTGGGTTCAGGTGATACTTCCACCTCAGCCTCCCAAGTAGCTGGGACTAAAGGTGTGTGCCACTACACCCAGCTAATTTTTATGTTATTTTATTTAGAAATGAGGTCTTGCTATGTTGCCTAGGCTGATCTCTAACTTGGGCTCAAGAGATCCTCCCATCTTGGCCTCCCAGAGTGCTGGGATTACAGGCATGAGCCTCCATGCCTGGCCAAGTTTTGGCTTTTAAAGAATTTGTTCTTTTAGAATCAAACACCAATACATATTAGCCTCAATACTACCCTATTCTATACCACAAGATTAATAAGACTTGGTCATTTCTATACTCGAAACACTAGAATTCATTATTCCAGTTTTTCAGTGGCTTTGTGTTTGGCTAGATGTTTTATAAAGTGTGTTTATTACAGGGCTTTCATCTTTTTTTGAATTTGTAAATATGGGAATTCATGAAATTGTCTGTGATTTCTTCACTTTTAATTGAGAACAACCTTAGGTTCTCATTGTAGAAAGTAGGGAATATGATACATGTGTCTCTGTACCTTTCTCTCTTCTTTTTCTTGTAATTATCTTTTTCTTCTGAGTATCATGTATTATCACATCTATATTTTTTGGAGAATAAGTGAATACTGAAATGAGGGTCTATGATAGAGGAACTCAAGGTACTTATTTTTTTTTAAGATGTGGGGTACAATTCAGGATTAGGTATACAAGTGGTCACCGTATAGGTAAAGTTTGGGCCTCCCTTTGGTCCCCGTTTCACCTGGTTTGAGATCAGGTATGCTTATTGATGTTATGTTCCCCCCACACACACACTCCCCTGGCAGTTTCCAGCTATTGCCAATCCCTTTCTTATAGTATTATGATAAATGTTCAGGGTCCACTTATGAGTGAGAACATGTGGTACTCAGTTGTTTCTTGGTGAGTCACTGAGTATTATAGACTCTAAATCCATCCAAATTGCTGTGAAGTCCATAATTTTGTTCTTCTTTATGGCTGCACAGTATTCCATTGTGTGCTTGACTTTCCTTTCCTCCTTAAAGGTTGGTAAGGAAAGAATCAACCTGATACAGAGATTTCAATTTAGAGCATTCAAGAGACCAGCTGAAGTCATAATGAATAGTTAAAGCCATTTTGTTACTATATTCCACTACTAGGATATTTAATCTTCTTTCTGACCATTGTCATTATCTACTTTCTTCCTTGTCTCCTTTAGTGCTAAATTTAGAGTGATTTTATGTTCCTTTTATTTTAATAAAATCAGAAAAGCAATATGAAGTAGTGGAAAGGGCACAAGATCTGAAATCAAACTAATCTGGGTTAATAGCTCAGCTCCCATGTACTTAATTGCGTGACTTTAGGCAGGTCATTGAACTCTCTGAGCTTCAATTTCCATATCTATGAAGTAGAGATGCTAATAAAATCTTCCTTTGCTATCTCACTGCTATAACATGGTAATGAAATGAGACTATGTACGTCAAACCCTTTGCTGTACCCTGAAGTGGTTGGTACACTCTGACAGGGATTATTTTCAAATGAGTTGCTTTTATAAATTTGTGATGGAAGAATCACAGCTCTTCCTTAACCAGCACAGCTATCTGAAGCCTCTGCTGACTCACAGTGGACCTCCTCTGACGACAACACTCCCTGCCTGTTGTGGACCCATCGCCAGATGCCTAACCAGCCCCCAAGCTTACGAAGTAAGTTGGTTTTATCCAAAAACTAAATTCTTCAGTAAGTTAAATTTATCTGCTCTAGGGATGGGTTGCTGGTTTTGTTTTATTTTTATTTTAGTTTGGTTTTTTGCCTTTGAGATATAAATTTCATGAGAGGAAATTTAAGCATATTTTACTCAACCAGAAAATACACTGAAATCTATAAATATAATTCACAGCCTTTGAAACAGCATTTGCAGACAGATATAGAGTAGTGTCTCATCTCACTGTGGGTGATTTTAGTAAATAATTCTATTTCTGAGCTTACTTTCATTTGTTTGCACTGTGTGTCCTGAGTACTAAATGTGTATATTTTCATCTACAAATCAGGGTTGTCACAGTGGCATTGAGAGGTTTATAAAATAATTTTCGACGCCCCTAAAGTACAACAGATGGTCCATTTTTTCACAACTACCAATGTTTGGCTATTGAGGAAAGTTTGCCTGCCTCTGTTCCATACTGCTGGGAGGCATGAGCATATCTAGATAGAATCTAGATTCCCTGATTTTTCTCATAGTTACCAACATGTGATTCGGTGGATAGTACAACTAAGAAAAAAAAAGGACAGATATGCTAATCAGCCTTTATTTTTAAATGTGAACAGTTTTATTTTCCAAGTTCTGTTTTTGAAAGCTTTGAGTCTAAACCAACCCTTCAGAGATAATCTATGGCATCAAATAGGCTTCCCTGTTAACAAAGCCCACCAATTTTGGCTACTTAGGTGTCACAACCAGAACCTTGAATGGAAAATAGAAGTTGTAGTGAGGCAGTGTAGACATGCACACCTTCCCCACCCCTGGTTTCCTGCAGTTTCCTTTGTGACATGTGAGAGCAGATCCTATAAGCAATGGACGGAAAAGAGTAGGCAGAGTGAGGGTAGCACCTGGGCCAGAGAAACTTACCCTACAGCTTGCTGTTATGTTGAGTCAGTGCACATTTCTGACAGACTGTGCCAGTGGGGTGGGGAAATCCCATGTTGTCTTCCCTCTCCCCCCAACATTGCCCAGGCTCCCCTCTCAAGCATAGTCCCCATTTCTGCCCATGGCCTGTTAGCCCACATGACTGTGCAGAGAGGTCAGCCAGCTCTGCTGGTTCAGGCAGTGAGGCTTGACTCTAGGATTCCAAAGACCTACTCACCATCACCAAAAGCCAAAAGAGGACAACTGCATGTCCTCTGGAATATAGCAAAACACAACACACTCTTATATGAGTTTCCTGGGGCCACTGTAACAAAGTACCACAAACTGAATGGCTTAATCTATTGTCTCACAGACCTGGAGGCTAGAAGTCCAAGGGCAGGGTGTTGACAGGATTGGTTTCTTCTAGAGCTGTGAAGGAGGATCTGCTCCAGGCCTCTCTCCTAGCCTCTGGTGGTCTGCTGGTGATCTTTGGTGTTTTTTGGCTTATAGTACTTCACTGCACCTCTACCTTCATATTCACGTGGTATTCTCCCTGTGTGCATGCCTGTCAGATAGTACAGAAGCATAAGCAGAAGAAAACAAAACTTGCTAGCCACACTATCATGCAGAGTTAACTACCATCATACTGTTGAACATCCTTCCAGACTTCTCTATGTACACTTACATTTTTTATTTACCAAAATGGGGCTATATATTCTTGCCTCTTCTCTTTTGTAGAACTTTATTTAAGAATATTGTTTTGGCCATGTGTTTCCGTTAGAACTAAAACTTAGGGAGGTGGGAGATAAGCATGCAGTGAAGGCTTGAGACATTTCTCTGTGCCCCAGATTATGTTAAATGGTTGGACTACACAGCACTCACCCTTGTATCATAACTGCATGTGTATCACTGTGCTCTTCCCCATCCCCTCACTAAGCCCCCTGAAGGCAAACCAATACCCACACAGTTATGGTTCAAGGGTAAGTGCTCCTACAGGGAGAGGGCTAAACGTGCAGGATGCTGAGAGAGCACACAAGAGGGACACGTTAACTAGTCCTGGGAAGATCAAAGAAGAATTCCAGGAGAAAGAAGTAAGTAGGCGCTATTCATGTGAGGGGGTCGGAGGGGTCAGATGTAGAAGGGCCTGGTGGTAAGAGGAAGCACAACAGATCTGGGCAGCTGCCAGCACTTCAGTCTGGCTGGGTGGAAGAGGCAGATTGTGACAGGAAATGACACTGAAGAGGCCAAGTCACACTGTGTATTTTAAGTCAAGGTAAGGACTTTCAACTTTACCCTGCAGGCAGTGGGCTACCACTAAAGGATTTCAAATTGGGAATCATCTAAAATTCTCCTGTTAGAAATGTTTCTTAACCTTGTTAATGATCCTTAACCCTTACATTATTTGCATTTAGAACCAGGAACAGTTGAAAGATGATGATTCCGATCTTATTCTCAATGACGGCGATATCAGTTTGACATACGGAGATTCTACTGTGAACACTGAATCGGCAGCATCCAGTGCCCCGAGGAGATTTATGGGAAACAGTTCGGAAGATGCCTTGGATCGCGAGCTTGCATTTGGGGACCATGAATTGGTCATTCGAGGAACACGCTTGGTTCTTCCTATGGATGATTCTGAACCCCCGTTAAATTTGTTAGATAACACGAGACACGGTCCAGCCTAAGCTTATTAATACTCACTTAGTGATTTGTAAAATTTGCACATGTGATTGTGAAGAAATTTGTACTACCTAAAAGTCCCAGTGCATGTCTCTGAATGTGTAAGCTATATAAATGCTATTTATATGGCCTAGAAAGAATATAAATATCCTGTACAAGGCAGATTGTGAACCAACTATTCTTTTAAGTTTTACTGGCTGCGCTGTGTAGACTGGATCTGTTTTAGAAAGTTACTTTCACAGTGATGTTGTGTGTTCTGTTAGCTTTATGTCTCAGTTAAAGTATAAAAAGTGATGGATTTTTCTCTTTCTTCTATTTACCTGACACTTAACCAGAGTACCAAGTTCTTGTGATGTGAATTAATTTTTTTGTGTGGTGGGGGAGGGAGAGTGAAGAGGGAGTGTTATTTCCTTGGGAACCTAGGGAGGAGAGGTTCCTTTGTTGGGAAACTTTTGTTGATAGCTGCTGCCTTTGTCCTGACCTTTTTCTTTCCCTTTTCTCTGGTGGCCTGTTGTGATGCAAGGAGCTGATGGCATTTTGATCTTGCCCCATTCAGGTTGGGGAATGAAGTGTTGGGGCCTTTTTTCCCCCTTGCTGTGAAAGAACAGATTTGTTAGCTACAGTACACTGTTGTTCAGAAAGGAAGACTGCAGATGACTTCTGAGACCTTATTTCTTTTCTTCCAGACCAAGACCATAGAAGGAATTGCATCCAGCCGGCTTAGCCAAAGTACAGGAGTATATAGTTCAGAGCACTAGATTTAGATTTGGAGGGGCTGGGGCGGGCAGAGAGGAGACCGAGGGCAAGAGGGGAATAAAGAGAATGGTGGTTTCAGAGATCTCTCTTCCCAAGTGTGTAAATATTCTATACCAGATAAGTTTAAATATGAAATTTAATTGCTGCTTAATTTTTGATCATGTACTTTATCTGTATAGCAAGCATTGTCGTCAGAAGTTTTTATATCAATTTAAATCGCTGCTCTTTAGCAGCCAAACAGGAGCAAAATGTAAAATTTCTGAACTTACTGTGTCTAATTGTCATTTGTTAGTCTGTAGTTGATGTTAAAAGTTAACTTATGAATCCATGATCGTTCTGCACTACACCAAAGTCAGACGTGAGAGAAATCTAATGCTCTGGAGCGGTGATTGAAAGGTGGCTCTTTTGTGTGCAACAGGTGTAGTTGTCTTCATTTTCATGTTACTTTTTAATGTTAAATACCCAAGCTGCCATGTGTTTTTGTTTTACAGTTGTCAAGGAAGAGCACAGAACAATTTTTCATTTCATATTTGGAGTTTGAAAGCAGATTCTCTTCTGTAATGCTGACAGTATCGAAAGGTACATTGAACGCTTGGCAGGAGAATACTTTTTGAGGTTGATTCTGACCTGTTAATGATTCAGAAGAAAAACACAAACTTTTTTGGATTTTTTTCCTCAGGTCTGAGTAGCATTGCCTTAAATCTTACCCAACTAGAAAATTTACATGATGTTCAAATTTTCCAACAAAACAACCTTCCAAACAAAGCATGTACTTATTCTCCAAAAGGTATCTGTGCTATTGCAAACACTCCTTGAGATTTTAAGGGAATTCTAACGTCGTACCCATTAATGGCAGCTTTGACTGTTGGCGTAGCCATTTGTTATGTAGTGGTAGCGACTTTCCTGCTATGCAGGAATCCCTCCCGTGAAGTGTACATTTTATATGATGTGTGCCTCTTCATACAGTAAATAATTTCTTGTTAATGTATGTTTGAGGGGTTTGAACGTCAGTGTCATTTACCCACAAAGTTATTCAAGGTGTAAAAGGCTATACACTAATTTAACAACTACCTTTTTTATTCTATCAGGTTACTGAGCTCACTTTATGTAAATACTTAGCATGACAAATTCAGTACTTGTTCGTTTCAGCATGCATAAGACTTTTCATTAGGGAAACTGATAAAGCTTGAGTCAACTAAATCTGCCTTCGTACTTTATCAAAGGAGAACCAAGCCTGCTGTGCTTACATCAGCATCTGGAAGATTTTCCTGTCCTCTAATCTGTATACACACATCTCCAAGCAAAGAAAACAAACTCTGCTCAGACGCCTGTTGGTTTTAGACTCCTGAATGAACTTTGACGAAGTACAGTCTGAGTTACCATCATGCACAAGTAGAACCGCTCTTGGACTTGTTTTTCTGTTGTTTGTGGAACCTACACATTTGAATGACTTGAACGTTGCATCTTTTAAGGTTATTTTTAAAGGTTTCTTGGCATTTATTCTAGTTGTCCGTGTTTGGCAATGTGCTGTTAAAGTAATAGACTTTTAATCTTTATGTATTTTTTGTTTTCCCTTGGAGTACTTGGACAGATGTTATAGTGGTTTCTTTTAGGAAAATCTGTCATTAAAAAAATTATAGCCTTGCAAATAACCATTCACCGTATTTGAGTCACGGTTTATTCTAGTGAGATGTAAAGAGTGCTGACTTCATTTATTTTTCTACCTATATACCTACTGGAAAAGGGGGAAGACTGATATTTTAAAAAGAAGCACACAGAAACCTAGCAACTTAACTTATGAGGTGGCAAATTTTTGGTGCTTGTGTGTAAGGATGGATGTATTTGCTTATGATCACAATTGGACCATTTAGAAATATGACTCAAAGCAGTTGAATTCTGTTACATTGATTTGTAGTCTGTTAGCTCAGTAATGGATAATGTCATGAAAATGTTAGTTCCATTATATGGGGATAGTAAACTCTGTATCCAGTTAGGTGGAAAAGCAGTTCCAAGTTTGGTTGAAAGCATGATCACACAAATAGCCCTTCTTCCAAGTTCAAGATACATCTCTCTTTTTATACGCGAGAAATTTTGCAGGTTAAGATTTGCTGGCAGCAACTTGGTCTGGTCTAGCTGTGGCACCAACCACGCTGTCTGTTTTTCTTGCCATCCACTCCAGCTTCCTTATTCATGGCCCAGTAAAAGACGCCAGTGGGGGGCCCACACTGAACAGGCACTTTTCTTGACCCCATGTTTTCTAGTCTGCCACACAAGACCATGCATTAGATTTGAGCAAGTACATTTGTTAACCTGACCTAGTGCAGGAGTATAAGGAGATTAAAGTATAGATGTTTTGACTTAATCCTTGACAGGAAGTACACCACGCGATGCATTCTGAGCCCTGAAAAGAAACTGGAAACGATAATAGTGGTTCTCATTTTTTGAGCCACTCATCGGTACAGGCAATGGGTATATGAAATATTTTTAATCTACATTTTAATTTAATCTTAATCATGCTGTCAGGGTGCATTCTATCATTCTCATTCCAGGGGAACTGAGATGCAGAGAAGTCAAATGTCGAGAAAATGACAGCCAAGACTCAAATCCAGTTTAACTCTGAAGTCCAGATTCTTACTACTCTACTGGCTCCAAAAGTAGGCTCTGTGCTAATTCATCTTGAGTATAACTAGGAGAAGGATGAAGGGAATTGCAGCTTTTATCCTGCGCCCCATCTCCTGCCTGCTTGTCGCCAGGCCAGGCTAGGGCATGAAGTCTCAGCTCCATCCCTCCATTTGTTGCACTGTTGGCTACTGGACCTGAGTTTCCCTGGTTGGGAGGGTGCTCACATTCATAGTGAAGGCCCTCCAGTGTGTTGATCCTCTGGGCAAGCAGCCTGGCTCGCAGCATTTCTTCACACTGCCTCCCAAAATTTTCACCAAGGGGCCCAGCTTTCAGGGCAGAGTTTGCAATCCTGAACAATGGCTTTGTGTCCACAGTTTAGTATAGTAGAAAAAGCCCAGACTTTACTACTTGCTTATTATGTAACGTTTGCCAGTTACTAAACTTCATTGAGCCTTTCCTGTTTTTTTGTTTGTTTGTTTGTTTGTTTTTTTAATAGAGACAGTGTCTTGTTCTATCGCCCAGGCTGGAGAGCAGTGGCATGGTCATAGCTCTGTGCAACCTGGAATTCCTGGGCCCCAAGCAATTCTCCTACCTCAGTCTCCTAAATATTCAGCTAGGATTACAGGTGAATGCCACCACACTCGGATAATTTTATTTGTTTGTTTGTTTGTTTGTTTGTAGAGACAAGGTCTCACTATATTGCTAGGGCTGGTTTTCACCGGGCTCAAGCAATCCTCCCACCTCAGCCTCCCAAAGTGTTGGGATTACAGGTGTAAGCCACTACACCCAGCCCTCCATTTTCTTCGCTCTGAAATTAATTCATTCAAGAAATACCTAAGTGCTTACTTTGTGCCACATACAGTGGAGATAGCAGCAAGCAGTCCCAGCTCTCATGGAGATTATTCTACAGGAGATAATAACAGTTATCTCATGGTGTTCTTAGAAATCATTCACGCAGGAAAGACTGCCTTCTCACCTTCTAGTAGAGGAATATCTATCTTAATTAATCAACAAATAAGCACAAATGCAATAACTATAAATGCTATGATGGAAAAGTTTGGAACACTATGGAAGGGTACTGTCATCTGGTGGTACAGAGACTGGGGAAGATCATCCAGATTAAGTGATACTAAGCTTTCACCTCAAGAGTACATTAAGGTCAGCCAGGTGAAGGGGGGGTGAGGAGGAGAACATTCCAGGTAGAGCGAACAGTTGACCTATAATTGATACTCCACACAATCTTCAGTCAAATGGTTATTGAGTAACACATGCTGTGTGCTTGTGCTATCCTATACAGTGAGGAATACCATAGATATGTGGACCATCCTCACACGACTTACATATTAATGGGGAAGACAATAAGTATCCAACAATCGTATACACATAATGAGGTCCTTGAACCAAAATCTGCTCCCCTGCAACTTTCTTCTCCCTCTTACTCATGTCCTACTGAATAGATATGCACTCTCTCGCGCTCTCTCTCTCTCTCTCTCTCTCTCTCTCTTTCTTCCCCCCCCCCCAACCCCACCCCACCCCTTTTCTGTTTTTGGAGACAGACTCTCCCTCTGTCACCCAGGCTAGAATGCAGTGATGCTATCATAGCTCACTATCACCTCGGACTCCTGGGCTCAAGCAATCCTCCTGGAACCGCAGCCTCTCTAAGTGCTGGGATTATGGGTGTGAACCACTGTGCCCCAGCCCACCCATTGGATCTCTTAGGATATGTCCACTCTCCACTTTTGTATTGCTGCCTTTAGACATTTGAAAAGAGGAGCTGGTATGTCTTCCCTGAATCTGTGTGTCCCCAGGCTAAACAGCCCCTTTCGATCATCAGGACATCCACCGGAAGTCCATTGTTCCAGACACTTTAATGAAAATGCTTGAGAACACACTGGCTGTTTCAGTAGCTGCATCACACATTCATCTCACAGGAGACAGACTGTCTACAGAAAGTTCAGTCTAGCACCCTGCCCTCCTGAAGGTTACATTCTGGTTGGGGAAGGCAGACCATAAACACACACACACACACACACACACACACACACACACACACACACTCATTCAGGATTGAGATAAGTGACAAATAGAAAATGTGATAGAGCCTGGGTGCAGTGGCTCATGCCAATAGTCCCAGCAGTTTGGGAGGCAGAGGTGAGAGAATTGCCTGAGCCTAAGAGTTCAAGACCAGCCTGGGCAACTTGGCGAGACCTTATCCCTACAAGTAAAAAAAAATAGTCGAGTGTGGTGGCACACACGTGTAGTTCCACCTACTTGGAAGGCAGAGGTGGAAAGATCGCATGAGCCCAGTAGATCCAGGCTGCGGTGGCTGTGAGTATGCCACTGCACTCCAGCCTGGGTGATAGAATAAGACTCTAACTCAAAAAAAAAAAAAAAGAATAATGGGCTTGCAGAGGCTAAGCGGGTGTGGGAGGGACGCCCGGAGGCCTTATTTAAGAGTTAACATTAAAACTAAGATCTGAAAGATCCAGCTAGGCAGAGAGAACAAGGGAAGAGTGGTGAAAGGGTCTCGTTTAGGGTAGATGCTCAACAAATGTTTGCTGAAAAGAAGTGAAATGCCCTCTTGACCTTCATTGAGTTGGATTTTGAAGGCCAGCATGGAGGAACAGGAGGAGTGATAGGTTAGCAGTCAGAGGACAGAGTCCTAGCCCCGCCTGCCACTGACTGAGCACTTGTAGAAACCACTTCAACCTCTCTGAGCCTCTTTCTTCCATTATAAAATGATGACAATTCACTGATTCAGTAAACATTTATTGAACTATTACCATTTGCCAGGCACTGCGGTAGGTACTGGATTCTGGTTCCAGTTCCAAGTAGCTGCCAGGCCTGTTAGGGGAAGCAGATGAAGTGAGGTATATTGAAACATTCTGACTGGGATTCAGAAGGCTCTTGAAACTGAGGTTGAGTGTTCTGTAAGGTTTTGCTGATGAGGTGCTATTTGAATAAAATACGGAAACCTCTTTGCCGACTGTGCAGCTACTCTGGGCTGCTTTCCTTTGGAATATCCAATTCAGCAAGTTGGAGGTGCCCCAAAGTGGTTGCCACGGTAAAGACTGAACTCAGAACTGGTTTAGCTGGGGCTGTTGTGACTGGAGCCTGAACTCTATGGACCTAACCATTTCTGGCCAATTTTGCCAAGTGAAAGAACCCCTCTCCTTTACCATGAACCCATATTGAAACGCAGCTTGAAGACTACTATTTTCTGTGTCTCCATTGGACACCAAATTGGTGTCCGCTTGGTGGTGTCTGTCAGGCACTGGGTTCCACTAAAGAGATGCAGCTTAGTTGTGCAAGTTATTTCTTTTTCAGTAATGAAAAAAAATCTACTGAAAGCTCTGTGAGCACTTGGAAACAAGGTTTAATTTCTCCAGATTTGTTGGAACTGAAGAGATTCACTGTGTGTTTAAATACTAATCCTACAAAAATTGCTTGAGAAGTATTCAATTCTTGGTTGCTTTGGGAGTCACGAGGCTTTATTGCATTTTTTTTTTTTTTTGACATTTGGATTTCTTATACAGCTGTGTTCCCATGTGGACTAGGCAAAAAGCATGTGAGCTGTTTTTTCATCTGAAAAATCTGGAAGACTTCTGTCAGATGTTGGAAGTTGCCTGCTTTTTCAATCTTAGAGCTGGTTTAGTGTGAGAACACAAGACAATGGCAATTGGACCCCTGATTGTGCGACAAAATTGGGTTTTATTTAACACTTTCTTGAAACCCAATGATCAGAGTTCCATTTTCTAAGGGGAGCCAAGAAGTTGATATTTAAACACTCCAGCCAACCAATACTTGACTTACTAACTTCCAGTCAATAGACACTAAGCACCTCACCAGGGATGAGCCCTGGTCCAGGTACTGGGGGGCACAGGGTGAGCATTGCAATTGTGTGAAGAGCATTAGAGTAGCGCTGCTGTATGGAATTCAGGTCCCTCACCTGTTGCTGCCTATGGTGGGAAGAATAATAGTTCCCCCAAGTTGTCCACATCCTAATCCCTGGAACCTGTGAATACATGGTTGGGTCACATGGCAAATAGAAATAAGGATGGAGATAAAATTAAGGTCGCTACTCAGATGACCTTGAGATGGGGAGACTACCCTGGATTATCCGGGTGGGCCCAATCTAATCACATGAACCCTTAAAATTTGAGTACTTTTCCTTACCTTGGTCAGAGAAAGAGATGTGATGACAGAAGCAGGGTCAGCAAGATGCTACATTGCTGGCACTGAAGATAAAGGAAGGAAGTCTCTAGAAACTGGAAAGGGATTCTCCCCTATAGCCTCCAGAAGGAACACAGCCCCGCTGTCACCTTGATTTTAGCCCAGTGGAATCCTTGTCAGACTTCTGACCTACAGATCCATCAGATGACAAAAGGATGTCATTTTAAGCCACTAAGTTTGAGAAAATGTGTTATGGCAGCAGTAGGATACTGCCACATTGCCTTTGAGGGAGAAAGTATCGCCTCTGTTGCTATTTAGTTTTGAATTCTGCATCGTGCCGGGCACTGTGTATGGTGCTGCGGATACAGAACTGAGCAAGACCCAGAGTTCACAGTCAGGTGGAAGAGACTAGCAATATACAGACAGCCATGGTGTGGTGCAGTAGAAGCCATGATGGAGAAAAGTGCACGTAATAGATTCCCAGCCTGTGGAAGGCTCAGGAGGCTGGAGAAAGCCTTGTCATTTCTTTCTTTCTTTTTTTTTTTTTTTTTGAGTTGGAGTCTCACTCTGTCGCCCAGACTGGAGTGCAGTGGCCGCTCCCGGCCACCGCAGCCTCGACCTGATGGGATCTGGCTATCCTTCTGCCTCAGCCTTCCAAGTAGCTGAAACTACAGGCGCACACTACCACACCCGGCTACATTTTTTGATTGATGGTAGAGATGAGGTCTCGCCAAGTTGCCCAGGTGGGTCTCGAACCCGCAGGCTCAGGCAATCCACTCAACTCAACCTCCCAAAGCGCGGGATTATAGGCTGAGCCACCGAGCCCGGCTGGCCCTGCCATTTCTATGACACTAACCTAGCTTTAGCTAGCACATCCACATGACTCTCTGGCATAAGGAATTTTTCCAGGTCACCATGCCCAGGGAATGGCAGTGTACAGAAGACACGATCATATTGGAGTTTCAGAAAGATCACTCTCTCATTGTAGCTACAGTGGGAAGGATGGATTATTTGAATAGAGGCAAGAGTGGACACAGGGATAGTGGTTAGAAGACTTGACCAGGTGAGTGTGGTGGCCTAACTAGAAAATGCCACTGGGGGTGTAGAGGAGGGGACAGCTGCAAGAGACATCTGTTTGGTAGACTCAACAGGACTCAGAGACTAGATGTAGTGAATGGGTGCGGAGAGGAGTTTACATGATTCCCAGCAACCTAGATTGGGCAAGTGGGTGGATGGAATGGTAGGAACTACAATTTTAGAAGATACCTATTGGGACCAAGACGTGAGAGATGTAGTTGTCGAAGCACAAATCTGAATGTGCTTCTGGATTGCTTAGTTAAGGGAAGATAGAGCCCAACTGGGAAAAGAGGGTTTGGGAGAATGAGCTAAGGGCCCCAAATGAGAAGGTTGGGAGAGGATATAAGTTTGAAAAACACTAGGGTTTGTAATCCATCCTCCCACTCTACCCTAAAAACATCTAGAGCTTTTTACTACAGGTGGTGTCTAGGGAAAATCGTCGTTTTAACCAAAGTACAATAGATAGAGGAAAAATAATTTATTTTGTCCTCTCCTTTCCTTACAGAAAGCAGAAAGCTTCAGACGTTCTCAGGGAATGATTGGGTGGTGTTATTAGGAAACTTTTAAAAGTGCGTCACTCTGGATTTCAATGTATCCATCATTGGTCTGGCCAGAATAATGAAAATATATGTTGTGGGCTCTCTAAAATGCAGTTCTTAGCATTTTCCAGAAGGGTCAAGGGCCAAGGAATAAATACTGGATGTGGAAAGGAAGCCACGGCTAGTTGGCCAGACCCTTTCTGGTTCTAAGGAGGTTTACGTGCAAGCAAAGAAACTGCTTCACTTTTTGCTTTTCCCCAAAAGGCTGTTGCAAGAGTTCTTTACAAATCTAATCTAGTGTCCAAGCCCTCTGGTATGCTGTTCTCAAACACTCTGTGCCACTAACTTGCTGAAACAGTCAGTGACTGGGTTGCAGTCTTTGTGGAAGTTTGAGCCAAATAGCAACTGTTGGGACGGAGGTCATCCAATCATCCAATATGCATGGATACACACTTTTTAAAAGTTGGTTTTTGACTCACTAGAAGAAAATCGGCAAGTGACAGAATAACTGAAAAAAGAAAGCACAGAGACCTATATTAAGATGAAGGAAACATCTGGTTTTTGTTTTCTCAACTTTTATTAATTCCTCTGAGGTGTGAGTCACCAGCGCTCAGCCAGCCAGAGTTTCCGGAGTAGTTAGGAAAAGTCACTTCGGAACCACCTTGAGAGAAAGATGATCCACAGAGAGGTGTCATTCATTTTTTAAAAATGTAATGTTGGTCATAATAGATCTTTCCTAAAATTGCCTTTATTTTAAACCATGATTACATTCCTTCCTCAGCAGGAGTTTATTCCTTCACCCAGAAATTGTGGGACTGATGTGCTGACCTCAAAATATATATGAGGGGGGAACCAAAAATACCAGAATGTATTATAAAAAATTGTGTATTTGTTCTTACATTTTAAAACTTCAGTCACCTTCAAAGTACTTTCCGTTTGACACAATACATCTATCGCTGCTCAAGACAGTTTTTGAACTCATCAATTTTAATGCCTTTTAGTGTTTTTTTGTTTGTTTGTTTCACCTCTTCCACATCCGCAAAACATTTCCCTCTGAGGACTTTTTTCATCTGGGAAAAAAAAAAAGTTGCTCCAGACAAAATCAGGTGAACAGGGAGGGTGGGGCATGGGGGTCATGTCGTTTTTGGTCAAAAATCGCTGAACACTCATTGCCGTGTGGGCAGGTATGTTGTGATGACGGAAGAACCAGTCACCTGTCTCTTTTGCAAATTGTGATGCAAGCTTCTCCAAGCTTCCAGATAAAAAACTTTGGCTGACCGTTTGATCCGCAACAAATTCCCAGCGTACTACAAGGGACCCACCTTCTAAAGATAATTCCAGTTTTTTTGGATCCCCCTCGTATTAAACCCAGAACCTCACAAAATATGCTCTTCCCCTATAAAAGCAGTCCAGGACAAAAGCTGGCTGGCCTACGTAAGGATGGAACCAGCGACTCTGCCCTCATTACCCAGCTGAGCTCCACTCTTTCTGGCCTGTTGGTAGGGATGTCAGTGGTGGGATTTAAACCTCTACCTTCCCTAGGAGACCAATGACTCGATTCTCCTAATTCTTCCTTCCTTTGTCTAAGTGCCTACCTGCCCTAGGGACTGGAAACTCATAGGGAAATAAGGCACGGTTCCTGTCCCCAAAGAGCTCACAGTCTAATGGTGGAGGAGGAAGCCATGTCATTAGGTACAATTGGATGTATAGTTTTAGAGCTCAAAATTTCTAGCTTGTAAACATAATAGGCTAAAATGGTCAATTTCTTCTGTAGATAACCTCATGTCATCTTTTCATGGTGCCCTTTATCGTAGGATCAATAGCAGATTTGTTAGATATGTGTGATTTTTCCTGTGATTTCTCAGCTGATTTTATTTGAACAAAGGACATCTGTGCATGTACTTTCTGTACCACATATTTAGAGTCACTTCTGAGGAGAATCAGAAAAGCTTATGAGGTAAAGACAAAAGTACAAATGGACATCGCAGCAAACTGGATGGAGTTGGAGACCAGCATACTTAGTGATCCATCACAGAAACAAAGAACTGAATATCACAAGCTGTCACTCATAAGGGGACCCTGAACACTAGTCACATTAGACAAGGAAGCGGTCAGCAGTCACTGGGCACTGCCAGGGGATGGGGGGACACGTAACAACACAGGGTACCTTGTCCTAAAACCAGGGTAAGTGAGAGCCAGTTGGAGGCCTAAACTTCACCTGTATGCAGCCTACTTGTGTAGTTAACCCTTACTTGTGCTCCACATCTCTGTAATAAAATAAATTTTTTAAGTACCTGGAACACTTCTCTCTGTGTTGAGTCAATTGCCCACCTTCTTCCCATAACACTGGTATATTCATAGAACTTTCTCTTGTTGTTAACCTGAGGAAGAAACAAAAAGGTAGCTTCAGATTCTACCCAGGTCATACAACATGTAATGTCAGTAAGTATGGACGATGATCCAATTCTATATTAAAGAAAGCACAAAACATTTAAGTAACATGATTATTTCTGCTGAACAGTACAGGGAGAAAAACACAAAATAAAATAAAATAAATGGTATGACTGAACTTGAACCTTGACAGTTCATTAGAGGAATTGCCAGCTCATGTGTCTTACTCTAGAATAGTCTTTGTGTCCTTTGTGAAAACCCCAAACTTCATAAAGAAAATGATGTCATTGACCTGCCCTTTGCTCTAGTGCCCATCAGATCGAGTTTGATATGATACCAGCAAGAACAACAGAGTCAATGATCAGTTTGTGGTGTGTCTGGGCCAAAGGAGATTATTTTGACAGCCTGTTCTAACCATACAAGCAATGTTTCCAATAAAAAGTTTTATTAGGTGTTTTCACAGATGTAAATGTTTCATAAAGATATCAGTCGAGTTGTAAATCATATACTTGAATTCAAACTAAAGTCACCTCATTAAATACCAAGAAAAACGATGTCTTTCACATAAATTCTGGCCTCAAGTGACTTTAAAAAAGGAGCAAAGAACAGAAAATAAAACTTGAGCCCCCGCTGGCTAAGGCTGAACTTTAAGAGACTGATAGGAATATGAAAAATTCCCTTATCTGCTCTCTCTCTCTCTCTCTCTCTCTCTCTCTCTCTCTCTCTCTCTCCTACTCCCACTCTCCCCCTCTTTTTTTTGGAGTCAGAGACTCCTCATTTTGTTCCCTAGGCTGGAGTGCAGTGCAGTGACGTGATCATGGCTCACCATAACCTCAACCTCCTGGCCTCAGGTGATCCTTCTGCCTCAGCCTCCTGAGTAGCTAGGACTACAGGTGCGCACTACCATGCCCAGCTACTTTTTTTTTTTTTTGTAGAAATGGGGTCTCGCTATGTTGCCCAGGCTGGCCTCGAACTCCTGGCCTCAAGCAATTCTCTAGCCTCAGCTTCCCAAAGTGCTAGGATTTCAGGCATGAGCCACTGTGCCCAGCCTGTTTATTTAATCTTCCTTTTTTAGACTATGCACTTCAAAAGTTTCATTATCGACTGGGTTTGGTGGCTCAGCCTATAATCCCAGCACTTTGGGAGGCCCAGGCGAGTGGATTGCCTGAGCCTGCGGGTTTGAGACCCGCCCGGGCAACTTGGCAAGACCTCATCTCTACAATAAATCAAAAATTAGCCAGGCGTGGTAGCACGCACCTGTAGTTTCAGCTACTTGGAAGGCTGAGGCGGAAGGATCGCCAGTGCCCAACAGGTTGACACTGGGGTTGCCTGGGAGACGGAGTGAGACTCCAACTTAAAAAAAAGTTTAACTATCTTCCTAGGCCCGTCGGATTCTCCATAGATAGTAGAAGTGGAGAAATGATCCAGACTCACTTTTTATAAATCTCTGGCATACTGAGGTACAACTCACATACCACTGAATTTATCCTTTTTAGAATACAGGTCTGTGAGCTTTGAAAAACATATACGGACATGTATCTATCACCACAATCAAGACAAGGAATATTCCCATCTTCCCCCCAAATTCCCTTGGGCTACTTTGTAATTAACCCCTTCCCCTACCCAGGCTTCTGGTAACCTGTTTCCTGTCCCTGTCGTTTTGCCTTTTTCAGAATGTAATATAAACAGAATCATACAGCATGTAACCTTTTGCAGACTCTCTCACTTTTGAAATTAATCACATTGTTTTTCAGATAATAAAGATAATACTTGTTCATTGTGGAAAAATTAAAATATTTAACTAAGAAACAAGATATGAAAATGCTTCCAAAAGATAACCATTGTTAACATTTTAGTGGGTTTTAATTCCAGTCTTTTTTTTTTATTTTTTATTTGGCGTCTCACCCGGCCTCCACTTATCTTAGTCAAAGGCTATCTTTTTTTGACACTGACTTTTTCTCAAACTAAAACAAACACACTCCCAGGTTGAGTTTGGTACTGGTTGCTTTGGAGACTGACTGCATCCTATGCTCCTCTACCACAGAGAACTCTTTTCACCACATTAGAATGTTCATTTATTTTGTACATTTCCCCCACTAGACTGTGGCCCCCACAGGCGCAGGCGTCCTTGTCTAGTCTTATTTTTTTCAACGCTTGGCATGTTGCTCAGCAAAGAGATACAGTTACTTACTAAGAACATAGTAAATGAACCAAGGCATGAACCAATGAACAAACCAAGATAAAACATTCCCATCATGGGACTGGTGCCTGCCACTCTTTTTTCTCTCCTATTTTACCCATGGAAGAAGAAGAAAAATACCATTTTTTTTGATGGTCCTCACTGACAGGGTGAATTTAGCTTTCAAATGCCTTGGCATTTCTGACTCACAGCTACGCAGTCTGGTAAGCTAGCCAACCAGTTTCTTTTCACATTGCTGTGGCATGCCTCATGCACTGCCCTGTGGAACCAGGCCAATGTATTGTCCAGGAGATATAAAGTGTCGAAAATGGACCTGACAGGGAGAAGGCAGAGGCAGTCTGCTCGGAGTTGCTGTTGATGGGCGCACAAACCCGTGAGTGATTAGTGCATGTTTCTCAATGGCTACACGAACTCTTGTCCTGTCTGCCCTTCTTGATGGTGGGAGAGAATTGAGAGAGTCTGTTTAAGACCCAGGGTAAGGTGAGAAGGGAGAGAGTCGGGGCAGGGAGAAGTACTAAAGAGTTAAGGACAGTCTCATTTTTCTCCTTGATCCGATTCATTGGCTATTTTTCATGTGTAGTTGCAACTTGTTGAAGCATCTAATCTGGGCCAGGCACGGGGTTAAACCCTTCACTCATGTTACCTCATTGAATCCCCACAACCCTTTGACTATCCCACTATTATTATCCCCTCTCTTATCTATAAGAAAGAAATTAAGGCTTAGAGATGTTTGGTGAATGCCCAAGGTCACACAGCTACTTAGCCCAGTGCCTGGGCTACAGTAAGCACCCTATCAATGGTAGCTGTCATGGTTACATCACTATTATTAATCATAAGAAATGGCTAATGCCATAATTAGCCCAAAGCAGATCAAAGTCCCCAAGGCCCACAACAGGCTCTGAGCTGCAGACTCTGGAGGCTTCCTGGAGCTTCCAGGGGCCTGCTCTACATGCATGAGGACCCTGACTTTCCTTTCTCCTTCAAGACTTGGGAAGGTGGCTCCTTGGGTGGTGGGGAAAATGATGCCATGCTTGTGTCTGGCTCCTTCTTGGTTCCCACAAATGCCCTTAACATTTTCCATTTTCTGAGTGCTTTTGTGAAACAGCTCTGATGTGGTTGGCAGTATTTGTAGTGGGAGCCAAGTCAAGCCTTCCTTTGGAGGAAAGCTGGAAGCCTTTAAGGGTCTTGTCAATTCTCACATAGCCCACAGCCTCCTGCCCAGTATTGCCCAAGGCCGAGGCTCCCCTGCAGTCAGTTCGCAATCTCAGCGCACTCATTGATTCCTGTGCTGTTTCTCAGGGTGGGAAGCCAAACCCCTATCAGCCTGGCTTGGTCTTACAGGGGCCTTTCTCCAGGAAGATCTTTGCCGGGGCCTCTGATCCGCTGGTGATACTCTTTGTGGTTTGGGGACTGCTGAGCCCAACTCAAGATGATTTCCCTTTCCATATTTTCTGCAATTTTTTTTCAGGACCTTGGAGAAACTCTAAAACTTAAAATTATCCACACGCCAGGAATCCCCACAGCCTTTTTGTGAGGGGTAGATGAGCACCATATGCTGTTTATATAAAAATAAATGACTTCCCCCATGAAGCACATGGGCCTGATTCACTGGCTAACCCCCCTTTTACCTTAGCTGCTGGAACAATGGCCCTCTGGATGAGGATGCGTATGCAGATAGAAATTTGGCTCTAAAAGCCTCAAACTGTTTGTATGTACAAGAGTTGTGTCTCCTAGAGAGGCAGGTGGTGGCAGGCCAGCATCCCCCTGTGAGAATAGCGAAGAAAATAGCAGAAGACAAGCAGGTAGTGCTGGTCAATTGCCTTCTCCTCCTCAGGCTCTTTCAAGGAGGTCTCGCTCACCCTAGTGACCGCCTCCCCCAAACATCATGAGCCTTAGGGTTGGGCACAGAGTAGGGGGGTATCTCTTTCCTTGGATTTCAAATACTTAAAGCTATTGCTTAGCTTAGGCAGTAGTTGTTCATTCATTCATTCACCAAGCAATTATTGAGAACCTGCCATATGTACATCTGAAATTGCAGTAAGTCCAGCCCCAACCGCTTGTCCCCAGTGGTGACCCAACCAGGACATTGGGCCAAAACTAAAAGTTTGAATGTGAGGGAGGCTGCAACTCCGACAGCCTCAGAAGCTGGTAAGTGAAACTGTCAGTTGCTGCATTTCAGTGAGATTTGGTTTATTTATTTATTTATTTTTCATTCATTCATTTAACCAACAATTAATGAGTGTCTACCATGTGCCAGATAGTGTGGCAAGCACTAGGGCTATCAGAAGGGAGAATGCCAGGGCTATCAGAAGGGAGAATGCCAGCTCTAATCAAAGGGCCCAGCAGATAACAGCAGCTAACATTGAGCGCTAGCAACATGGGCCAAGCACCATGCTAAAGACTTTTCATAACTTATCTCTTTGAACACTCATTCCAGCACTGGCAGGGAGGTCTAGACAGATGAGGGAACGGAGGCTCACGGATTTTGCTGACTTGTTCAAGGTCACCTAGCCAGAAACTGGCAGAAGTAAACTTGAAAAATCCAAGTGAGTCCAAGTGCCTGTGGTGTGTTCTTTGTGAGTTACTACACTGTTGTACATTCCTGTCTGCTGCAGGGCTTACCAGTTGCTACCCGTGGGTCAAATCTGGCCCATACCTGTGTGTGTACTACCTGAGAGCTAATAATAGTTTTTCCATTTTGAAGTGGTTGAAAAAAATCTAAAGTATATCTTCTGACATGTGAAAGCGATATGAAATTCACATTTCGGTGTCCATCAATAAAGTTTTATTGAAACATAGCCACATCCATTCATTTACAGCTTGCCTAAGGCTTTTCCATTAAAAAGGCAGGGACAAGCAGTGGTGATAGACCTATGGCCCGCAAAGTGGAAAATACTACCTAGCCCTTTATAGGGAGAGTGTGCTGACCCTGCCTTAGCAGCCCACTGGAAGAAGAGAGCCCTGTCCGCCTAGTCCAGTTCTTCCTGAGCAATTTGGGGAGAACTTCAGGGAGCCTGGAGTTAGCATTTTGGATGATGGCTACCTTTGAGCTATCCTCAGAGCTTCTTCCGGAGACTTTGAGGCCTGAGATACTCCCTAAAGGGTGTTATTAGGTTTTTCATCAGATGTTTAGATGAAAATGTAGACAGCAGACTTGGGACTGTTTGTGAACACAGTCCTGAAAGCAATCCTGTTGGTCTTTGCTAAGAGGTGCCAAATTATCTCAGGCTCCACTGGGAGCTGCCTCTGGGGCCTTATATGGGCATAATCTCCTAAATCGGGCTTGTCTCACTCTGCAGCATGGTTGGATCCACTTTTAAGGCTATGTATGAGTATTTCTTGTCTTCCTGTTTGCTCAAGCTGTTGGGAATGTAGCTTCTGCCGTTCTGGAAGAGAACATGAATGCTGTCAACCTCTGCATACGTATTATTTGTACATCAAAGATGGTGATTGCTCTTCTTTTGACATAATTCTCCCTTTACATTTTGTCTGTAGGTGGAAGGAAGCATTTTTGTAAGTGTTGGAGTTGGGGAGATGTCACTTCATTATCCTAGTTGCTTCCCGGGATGTGTAAGTTTGAAGAGATTTTGATAAAGGAAACATTTATCGTGTGCCTCTAAGAAATGAGTCTGTGTGAGGTATTCTAGAGGTGTTAGCTTACTCAGACCTCACAGCATGCCTTCACTCATTCATTCAACAAGTATTTGTTGAATGCCTACTAAATGCCAAGTCCCGTGATACGCCAAGGCAGTAACAGCGAGAGTTACTCAAGACTGGGAACTCAGGAAAGACCTCTCAGAACAGCAGAAATTTCAGATGAGACCAGAAGAATAAGAAAGAGCTGGCTGGGAAACAGTAATTGGACCAGAAACTTTGGTGTGGAAGAATTTAGTGAAGAGAGTTTATGAAAGAGCTATGTCAGTTACTCAGTTGACCAGAGCCCCACACTGAGGAACCCAAGGCTACTGATGGGTGTGTTCTAGAAATGTCAAACTGGATCCTTAACCTAGGCTCGCCCTGGAAATTGTAGCTCTGGTCCAAAGGAAAACAAATGGGCAGTTGAGGCAATCCCACTCTTAGACATCCAATACCACAAATGTTTGTGGAACTCTGCCCATAAGTCCAGCACTGTCTAGGCTCTGGGGATCCAAAAACAAATCAGGCGGTAAAGAGCTCTGTGGAGGAAACGAGTCATATAATCAAATAAATCCTTGACACTATGGTAAGTACAATAGAAGAAATATGTACAAGAACCCAAGTTAGCACAGAAAAGGGGAGTGCTGAACACATTTGGGAGGGTCAGGAAACAGCCAAAGGAAGTTGGAAGGGCCTTCCAGAACATGAAAGTGCATGACCAAAGATGACATGCCTTTGGGTCTTTGGGGAATGAGAAGGCCTGTACTTCTGAGCCTGAAGCACAAGGCAGCGAGCAATGGGCATTGATATTTTATCAGGGAAAAGACCTGGCAAGCTTTGGCAGCAACTGTTGCAGATTTGAGCCACACTAAAGGTATGTAAACACAAGAAAGGAGATCTTCCTGTTAAGTTGCCTTGATAATGCCCTTCTTGTTACCTAATACTGCTGGTTTAGATGCAATTTTCTAGGAAGCGATGGTATTTCAAAGGGACTGCCTGATCCTTTTCTAGATTAATTTCATGCTATTGGAAGTGGCTTTTTCCCTTAAGTACTTTATATTTTTCTTACAACTTCCCAAAGCATCTACCATATGGTATTTCTGCCAAGTGGGAGATTATTGCCCCTTTATTTAGGGGGAGCTGAAATGAAGTCATCTGCCCACTGAAGTGACAGCTGCAAGCAGAGCTGTGCTCTCCAGGGCAGGAGGCCCGCCATCCGAGCCCAGCCCAGTGTGTCTTTTCCACGAAGGGCTGTCCCCTCACATTCTCTCATTGCTGCTTTCCCTTTGTCTTTGCTTCCAATTATATAAGAGCATTTTTTGCAAAGATGAGCTCTGGGCTTGTTCTGAATATTTTAGGTGTCAAACATCCTGTTTTTCTCTGAGTAATGTGACCCTGTCAATGACCCATTGCATTTCAGAATGACATCATGGGATTAAACTGAGAATGGTTGAAGAGAAGTGATTATGGGAGCCCAGGGACCTCTGCTTGCCCCTTTACCTTTCAGCAAGTTGTTTAGAGATTTGAACAAGAAAAAGTCTGCAAACTAGTGTCTGCTTTGCACAAGAGCAGGGGTCAGCAAACTAGGGCCTGCAGACCCACAGAGAAAATATGGTCCTGGCTGATTTTGCAAATAAAGTTTTATTGGCACACAGCCACACTCATTCGTCTGAGTCTAGGGCTGCGTATACACTACAACGGCAGCGTTGAGTCATGTGACAGAGACCATATGGCCAGCAAAGCTGAAACTTTTTACTATCTGACCCTTACAGAAAAATTTTGCCAAACCCTATGCTGAATGAAGCCTTCGCCTCCTAAACCATAGGAAGCAGGCATGTGAATTTAGTGACACCCCATGATCATGAGTACCACTGCTCATTCCCTTCCCTTCCTCTCCAAACATGTGGTACAACAAAAAAGTCGAGATTGACTCTTAACAAGCATATCAGAGCTTTCATATTCATGAAATGACATCAGAACTTGCACATTTATTAGATGAGTATTGCCCTTCCAAGAAGTTCCCTTGAGAGAGATTGCACATTTATTTCAATGCTGCCACCAGCGTGCTGGACATTGCAGGGACTGCTCTTCGGAGCCAAGACACCTGAGAAAATTCACTTCACCCTCTTTTTGGACCCAAAGTAGTGTGGCCTTGGAACATCTGCTTACTTGCCATGGATCAATGTTGACCTATTTTTTTCCTTACTGAACACAGGATATTCCAAGGAATTGGCGGCAGATTCTAAAGGTTGTTCCTTGAAAGGCGCTCAGCATACGATGTCCTCAGAGGCAAGGTAGCTTCACTTAAGGTGCTACAAACCAAGGGTATACTTTGGAAACACCTTTTGGGATTTCGGTGCATATTTTCAGCATTTGAGCCATTTTATTTCTCACAAAATGAAATGCTCAGCGTGTGGCTCTCTCCTCCCTATCAGGGACTGTGTCCATACTTCAAGCAACTTTACCATTGGTCCTGTATTTCCCCATCGCTTCCTGGCTGCTGTCAGTGGATTTTGCCATGGCTTGGTACACTGTACCCATTTGGCTAAAAACAACATGCGCCGAAGGAGGAGGAAACCCTCTGTTCAGTGTCATTTCTCACAGTCAAGTTTGGATGGGGAAGAGTCCCTGGGGGGCTGGAACGTGGTATGCTATGAGTGGGCCTGGCATTGTTGGAGAGGAGCAGGGCCAGTGAGTATGTCAGTGTTTGGCGGTCCCTCTTGTCTCATGGGCCACTGTGTGCTCTGGACTGCTGTGGCAGAGGAAGCGTGGTGTTTGGTGGTTTCAGAAAACCATGAAATGCCTGCTTATTGCTCCATATTTTTGCTTTCTCATTTTCCTTAAACTCATTCTTCAATGGGGGTATTTGTGTGATCAGTCCTGAAGCAAAAAGATAACCAGTTAAGCTAAACAAGTTGAGGATTTTTTTTTTTTTGGTCCTTTCTTATTTTGTTTTTCATCAAGAGCTACTGCCTCCCACACAAAATGTCTTAAATTTTATGAGCTTACATTTGCTTCGCTGATTTTTGTGCTGCCAGAGTCTCAGATGTGGGACTCTGGGGGGAGTTGCTCACATCCATGTTTGTATATCTACTTCTCATTAAACTAAATGTGCTTGTTTGACTGAGAACGATCAAGTGCATTACTCAGACGCAAGGAGAAGTAGGGCTGGCGCCACGAGTGCAAATCCCTCCCCAGTGCTCCTGGAATTGCACACTCCCCCACCTACTGCTGCCAGTTCTAAATCAATTAGAGGTAATTTGGATTCGGAAGCTCTTTTGTTCTAAGATTTTTCTGCTCCAGGGACCAGAATTTAAACTTGAGCTGCTACCTCTAGTCCTGGGTGAAGGACCTGACTCTGTGGAGCCAGATCTTTGTGTCTTAGTGCCCAAAGGAAAGCCGAGAACCTTAGGCCACTCACCAGAGGAGGTGCAGAGAGGATGCTGGTCATGCCACGTTTGTCTGTGTGTGCACGTGTGTCCTATGCGCATATGGTGACCTGGCCCCACTGGATCTTTCCAAGGGTAGAAATGATGTTTTCTATTTGTGTAGCACCACACAGAAACTAGTATCTTGGACTAGAGGGCGCACGGTGTCCTTAATTGTCTACAACAATATGTGAAATAGCAAGAAGTGAGACTTTGGTATGTTTGGTTTTGTATTTTGACATCAGGATCTAATCTGGTAGTATTTAATAGCCAAGTGTCCTTTGAGTATGAATTCTCCAAGAGTCGAATCCCAAAGGACTTCCATCAATCAGCCAGCATCTGAAGGAACTTGTGCTTTGTTCATAAAAAGTCTGGCATCACTGGTCCTTGGAAGATGTCCAAACTGGCATGGCTCACCACCAAAGGAAGGGGTGGGAGAGGAGCTCTTTGCTGGAGAGCTCTTTGGTTTGAAGTTGTAAAAAAGAAAGGGGATGACTTCAGAATTGTTTGTTGGAAAGTTCAGAACCTCAGTGTTGATGCTGAGAGAGGGAGAAATTGTCTTGGCAAGGGCTCCATTAGGGTCACTTCTTAGCATTCATAGGAGTGAAGGGCTCTGTTTAATAGGTTGGACACGTTCTGGTGGGCAGAGCATCTGGAGGTAGAATGATGACTCTCTGTTCTTGCTGTTGGTAGTGTGGGGATGGGGAACATGAAAAGTAGGGGGAATGTGAGGGGCTTGGAGACAGTTCGATGGAATCCAGGGGCTGTTAGCCAATACTACTTCTCTTCACTGCCCTCTGGAAAACCCAAGACTGTTCAGAAGGGCCATCAGACATCCGAATATGTTAGCCCTATCCTGGGTCTCACCATTAGCCAATGCTCTGCTATTTTTCATGATTGTCCGTGTGACATCTGTGTCCCAGGTCTTACTTGCCACTGATTGACAGGTCTCCAGCACCCACCAAAAGTTCTAAGAAACTGCCCTCCACTAGCTTTTCCCTTCAGCCCACCATGGGAGGCTATTTGTTCTTCTTTCCATGTCAAGGATCTATTACATTTGGAAATTTAAGAAAAGAATCTTCCCTAGTGTCTTCCTATGGTGAGTGCCAGAAGTGTTTCATGCTGGGAGAATGTAGGCCGCAACCCCTAGGAAACCACTGATGACCCATCTTGGAACCCAGCTGGGGCTTCACAGGCTCCTCACTTGGTTTACTGTTTCCACTTGAGGACTACTGTTACCTTTGGTTGATTAATTGATTCATCATTCACTTAATTCATCCAACATGTATTCATCCAACATTCACCCTACCATGTGCCAAACTTTCACTTAGCCGCTGTGTTACAATGTGGGGCAAAACCAGACGAGGGCCCTGTTCCTGTGGAGTATACATTCCTGCTGGGGAATATAGAAAATAAACAAACAAAATAACACACAAACAAGGAAAACATCCAAGAGTAGCAAGTGTAGCACAGAGAGTGGAAGTAGGGTGATGTGCAGAGTGACTGTCTGGCTAGCTCAGACAGCATGGTCAAGGACAGCATCTGTGAGGAGATGACCTTAAGGCAAGATCTGAAGGATGAGTAGCCAGACTTTCAAAAATGAGAGTGAGGGGTATTCCAGAAATGACAGGCTGATGCAAGTAGCTTACTCTGAACTAGACATGACATGCAGAGGGGAACAAAAGAGAAGAGGTAATCCCAATGCCTGGAGAAGCTGAGGTGGGAAGATTGCTTGAAGCCAAAAGTTCAAGACCTGCCTGGGCAACATCGAGAGACTCTGTCTCTAATTTTTTTTTAGCATGTTGGTGTGGGCCTGTAGTCCTAGCTACTTGGGAAACTGAGGCGAGAAGATCACTTAAGTCCAGGAGTGTGAGGCTGCAGTGAGCTTTGATCTCACCACTACACTCCAACCTAGGTGACAGCTTGAGACCCTGTCTCTAATAATAACAACAACAATAATAATAAAATTGTTAAAAAGGTAGAGTAGGTCTCCATCCTCTAGAGCTAATAATCTAGATGGGAAGACAGACAGATAGGCAATTACAATGCAGTTAGATCAGTGCAAAAGGAAAAGCACACACAGAGCTCTGGAAACACAGAGATAGGGATGTGAAGGCTGAGTGCAAGAGTCACAGAAGGCTTCCTTGAGGCAGTGGAATTTAAGCTAAGCAGAAGTTAGCCATATCAACAGGATAGAGTTGGGTAGAAAGATAGTGCACTCTCACTCCGAGCAGAGTGACAACACATGTGAAGGCTCAGTGCAGAAACACATCTAAGGGACCAAAAAATGTTCACAGAGTTTGAGGATGTGGGGAGGGGAGGGATTGTGGGAGACGAGACCAGAGAGGTAGACACTGGCATGCTACGGGTGTGGGATTCTGGTTCTGACCATAATAGAGACACGAATTCAACATTGTTAAGTAGTGGGGGGGGGGGGGGCGGTTTGCATGTGGGGTGGTGGCAATTAATCCAATTTTATGTTTTGAAAAATGCCATGGTAGGCTGGGTTCGGTGGCTCAGCCTGGAATCCCAGCACTCTGGGAGGCCAAGGCGAGTGCATTGCCTGAACCCATGGGTTTGAGACCAGCCCGGGTAACTGGCTGGGCAACTTGGCTAGACCTCGTCTCTACAATAATTAAAAAATTAGCTGGGAGTGGTCGTGTGCACCTGTAGTTCCGGTTACTTGGAAGACTGAGGCAGGAGGATCGCTGGAGTCCAACGGATCGATGCTGGGGTGGCCGTTAGCGTGCCTCTGTACTTCAGCCTGGGCGACAGAGTGAGACTCCAACTCAAAAAAAAAAAAAAGAAAAAGAAAAATGCCATAGCTTTGGATGTTATGGGGGAAGCAGACTGTAGGGGAGCAAGAGTAGAGGCAGAAAGACCAGTTGGGAGATGAGTCCAGTCACCCAGGTGAGAGAGAATGTTGGCTGGGACGAGGGTGGTAGGTGGAGATGAAGATGAGTGGAGAGATTCATGAGACTTGCAGAAGGTAAGACCGACAGGGCTTGATGAATGAGGGATTCATTTATGAAAGTGAGGGAAGAAGAGGAGTCAATGATATCGTCTACGTTTTTGGCCTAAGTGGGTATCTGCTGGTGCCATTTAAAGAGACAGCAGAAACTGGGCATGGTGGTGTGAGCCTTCAGTCCCAGGTACTGGGGAAGCCGAGGCAGGAGGATTGTTTGAGGCCAGGAGCTCGAGACCAGCCTGGGAAACATAGAGAGACTCTCATCTCTAAAAAGATTTTTTTAAATGAGCGGAATGCAGTGGTGCACTCCTATAATCCCAACACTTTAGGAGGCTGAGGCGGGAGGATTCCCTGAGTCCAGAATTTGAAGCTACAGTGAGCTATGGTTGAGCCACAGCACTCTAGCCTGGGTGACAGAACAAAACCCTGTCTCTAAAATAATAATAAAACAATAACAAAAAGAGATGGCAGAGACGGAGTATGGGATTTGGTGAGGGGATGGAGGCAAGATGGAGGGGATGAAGGCAAGAAGAGCTCTACTCTGGATATTTTGAGTTTGAGAAGATGTCTAGCAGGCAGATGGAATATACAGGGGAGTGTTTGGGCCTAGAAAGAGCTGTCAGTCGAGAGATAAAAGTTGTGGCAGTTGAGGCCATGGGAGTGGAGAGGCAATGCCTGGGAAACAGGCAGAAACAGAGCAAAGGCGAGGGAAAAGGAGGGAACCAAGGTCCAATCCCTGGGGCCCCTAATCACCACATTTAGAGGAAGAGCAGTCCGTGAGATGGGGAAACCCAGAGATGTTTCTTTGGAGCAGCTGAGAGCAGAGTTTCAAAAACGAGGGAGCTGTCAATGTGCCTAATGCTACTCCTGAGTCTTGAGACAAAGACAACAGAATGACTGTTGGATGGTCTACAGGGAGGCCATTAGTGTCCTTTACAAGAGCTATTTCAGTAGAGGTTGGGGGCATGGCAGCCTGATTGGAGCCAGTGGAGAAGAGAACGGGATGTGAAAAGTGGAGACAGAGCCCTGAAGAAGCAGCAACATTTTGCAGGTCGGGGTGCAGCCCAAGGTTGCAGTACCCCATCCTGCAACAGGTTATTTTCCTGAAAACTAAGATTAACTCCTCAATGAGCTATGCTGGGAAAGTCACTCAGGTGAATTTTGTATTCATCCAACATGCAGCATCTAACACTTCCCTAAAGGAAAAAATAATGACCACACTCTACAGAATTTTTTTTTGAGTTAGGGTCTCACTCGTCACCCAGGGTGGAGTGAGTGACTTGATCACGGCTCACCACAGGCTTAACGCCTTGGACTCAGATGATCCTCCTGCCTCAGCCTCCTGAATAGCTGAGGAATGTGCCACCATGCCCAACTAATTTTCTGTAGAGGCAAGGTCTTGCTATATTACCCAGGCTGATCTCTAACTCTTGTACTCAAGCGATTCTCCTGCCTCAGCCTCCCAAAGTGCTGGGATTGCAGGTGTGAGCCACCATGCCTGATAACACTTTACAGAAATTGAGACTTCACACTTCACAGAGCCTCTCATACCTACTTGACACAGGCACACCCCTTCCCGAATGCATTGTGTTCTCTAAACTTTCCAAAGTTCTCATAAAGAGTCCTCCCATATGCTAAGGATGAAGCACACTCATGATAAAACTTAGTCATTCTTTTCTCCATCGTTTTTCAGCTGGCTACTATTAAGAGCACTGGGTGGGCTCTGAGAATGAAGCTTTGAAACAAAACAGATTCACGGAGTTTACATTTTAGTGGAAGAGACAGACAATAAAGAAGAAAACAATGGAATAATCATGCTATTTTTCAGACCATGATGAGTGCATTAAAGAAAAGAAAATTGGGTAATGAAATGAATAGTGATGGGGTAGGAGAGAGATGGGGTGTGAGAAGGAGTCATCTAACCAGGATGTCAGAGAAGACCTCTCTATAAGGAAGATGTGAACTCTACAGAGCTGTATTTGTCTCCTTCCACACAATAACAACAGTAACAACTACATATGCCACCACAACCACACCTCTTCTAATACCACCATTTTCACTTCAGTCTCCATGAGGAAGATCCTTCCACCCTTGGCCTCTTCATTCCTTGACTCCCCTATTTTCCAGTTATCTGGCCCCACCTCAATCATTCACTTTCACGATCATACCCTAGACCTGGTCCTTACCAATTTTTTTTTTACCAAAACTTTCAGTGTCTCATTGCAAGGCAAGTTAGGAAACTGAGACTACAATCTCCTACCTGTCCAGTTTGCTCTCACTACTGACTCGAACTATCTTTGACTGCATGGGACTTTCAATGCACCGATCCTCCTACTTTTTCACTGTTCCCCATCCACTTGATGTCCCCCGTTCCCCAACTTACTGAGCTTACATTCTGTGCCCAGACACTGTGATCACTCCCTGCACACCCGCTCCTTGGCCTTCTCACATCTGCACATTGACTTGACAAAACCCAAAACCTGGTTCAGTTGAACGCTTTGCCTGCTCTGCACCTGTACCTGCAATTGAAATGTGGCTGCAGGAAATTCAAAACCACGACGATTTGTGACTGGTCTCACTTTAAATTCATGACTGCTAAACATGAGTAGGTTCTTAGAGCTGCCTGGCAACCAAACATTTTGCCTAGACATTCCCTCTCCGACTCTCTTCAAAGACTATGTCACATCTACTCCTCTCTCCTCAAAACTCCAACACCTCCCCCCATCTTCACCCTCAGCAGGTGATCTCATTTCCTCTTTTATTGAAAAAATAGAAGCAATCAGAAGATAAAAGTAACTTTCCAAAGCTCCAAATATTTTACAGTGGAAGTGGTGTCTGTCTCTTAGCTAAGGGCAACTCTTTCACTAGATTACCACTCCCTCTCATCTACTAAAGAACATGGCTATAACAATTCTCCATCTTCTTCTAAATCATTAATTTTTCCTTCTCTAATAGATCATTACCATCAGTGAACAAACATGTCTCTTGATCCACTTCCCCCTCTAGCAACCATCTAATTTTTCTCTTTTCTTTTACACTAAAACCTCTTAAAAGTGTCTATACTCATTGCCTCCAAATTCACTCCTTCAATTTATATTCTTCCTCTCTTTCCCTATCTCTCTTTCTCTCATTCATGTATCATGCATATATGGGAAAGATGCAGAAAGACAGTTAATAAGGAATGCAAAGTTCTAGAGAAAACAGAAACATTATGAAGTTAAGACCCAAAGATTTCTTCTTTAAACAGCGGCTCAGTTCTAGTGTCCAAGATGAATAGAAAAACACAGAATACAAATCTGTTCTTGACAATTCCTAAGAGATGCAATTCCATGAAATTTAGAAGAGTTCCTAAGATCTGCAGTAAGAATTCCAGTTGTACCAGCAAGTTTCTAGACATCAAAGATACAGAAAAATATGTCACTACATTAAAATCATTCTATTGCATTTTAAAATTTATAGTTGTTGGGCTTTTGTAGGAAATTGTAAAAATATAGAAAACTGCAGAGAATTCTCATGTTCCCATTATTCAGGATTAACAACTGCTAATATTTTGACATATTTGCATCACATATTTAAATTTTTTTTATTATGGAGGACTTCAGACATATATAAAAGTAGACTGTAGAGTAAAAAGTAGAAAGACTAGTGTAATCAACCCCCAGTTATACCTATCAGTCAGCTTCACAAATGACCCAGTCATGGCGAATATTTTTTCATCTGTCTCCTTACCTACTTCTCTTCGAAATTACTTTGAAGCAAGTCTCATACGTTGTATAATCTTAACTAAAAGCACAATTCAGTATATATCTGTAAAATACATCCTTAATTTCCAGTTCAGATTTGCAATACCGTCATACTTTTTTTTGAAATTTTGTCTAAATCAGGATCCAAATAAAGTCAACACACTGCAATTAATTGATGTGTCTTTCTTAATGTATAAGTTATCTCACCATCTCTACTTTTCCTTTAAATTTTATTTGTTGGAAATACTGATTGTTTATCTTATAAAATTTTCTACAGTCTGGAATTTACTGGCTGCATCCCTATGGTGTCATTTAACATGGTCTTCTGTTGTGTGAACATTGACGGTTGAATCAATAGAAGCTTAATCAGATTTGGGTTGATTTTTTGGGGGAAGACTGCTTCATTGGTGATGGGGTTCATACTCCCATTAGGAGGCACGGAGGTGTGGTAATGTCTCTTTGTGTAATATTAGCAACTGTTGGTATTCCATTGAGGGTTGCAAAGTGGTGACATTAGAATTCTGTCATCCCATCTTCATTTATTAACTGGAATACTTCTATAAAGAGAAATGGCCCCTCACCTACTATATGGTTTTATAGTGGTACCATTTCTGTAGGAAGACAGGAGAGATGCTTGATTCTTCCCCCTTATTTACCAATTTTCAAAACAATGAGTTGGTTCCCTAGCTTTTTCCAACAATAACCAGTGAGTTTTTTCCCCAGGTCACTTCATTCAGGCTTTCACTCACACCATCTTGGCTCTTGTCAATGTCGTCAGTGGTCTTCATTAGCGGTCCTCAACCCCCTGGGCCACAGAATGGTACCAGTCTGTGACCTGTTAGGAATAGGGCCACACAGCAGGAGGTAAGTGGTGGGCGAGCAAGCAAAGCTTCATCTGTATTTACAGCCATTCCCCATTGCTCACATTACTGTCTGAACTCCGCCTTCTGTCAGATCAGCGGGGGCATTAGATTCTCATAGGAACTCGAACCCTATTGTGAACTGCACATGCAAGGGATCTAGTTTGCAAGATCCTTATGGGAATCTAATACCTGATGATCTGAGGTGGAGCTGAGGTGGTGATGCTAGCACTGGGGAGCAGCTGCAAATGCAGAATAACATTTCGGTGAGATTTGACTGCACAGAGACCATAATAAATCAATTGCTTGCACTCATATCAAAACCCTATTGGTAAGTGGCAAGTGAGTTGATGTACTTCAATTGTACAACAGCATCTGGCAGCAGGTTTTAAGTCAGAATCTGACACTTATTTTATTCCACGTGTGGCACACTCATTATTTTTATTTACTACTTCCATCCGCGCCTCTTTTTTTATGGTGAGCTGTGTAATTATTTCATTATATATTGCAATGTAAAAATAGTATAAATAAAGTACACAATAAATATTATGCGCTTGAATCGTCCCCAAACCATCTCCCCTCCCCTGTGGTTCGTGGAAAAATTGTCTTCCATGAAATCGGTCCCTGATGCCAAAAATTTGGGGGACCACTGGTCTTCATGATGCTAAATCCAGTGATAAAACAAGCCTCTGTCATCAACTTAGGTGCAGTGTCAGCAGCATTTCATACAGTCCTGTTGCAACATTTATTTTCTCGCATTCCTTCCAAGACAATTCACTCCTGGTTTTATTTCCATCTCCCTGATGACTCCTTCTCAATCTCCTTTATCGATTTCTTCTCTTCTCCCTGACTTCTTGTTTTAAATGAGAGATAATTCACATACCACAACATCTACCCTTTTGTAGGGTACAATTAAGTGGGTTATTTTGTATACTCACAGAGTTGGGCAACCATCACCACTAATCCCAAAACACTGTCATCACCCCAAAAAGTAACCCTTTACCTGTTAGCAACCACTTCCACCCCCACTCCCAGCCCCTGACAACCAGGAATTTACTTTGCATCTCTATGGATTTGCCTGTTCTTCTCCCTGACTTCTTAACACTGGAGTGGTTCGGGCTCAGTTCCATACCCCCACTATCTATCCTTACCCCTGGTGATTTCATTCAGTTCCATGGCTTTCTATACAATCCATACACTGAGAACACCAGCATGGGCCTCTCCCCTGAACTCTAGATTTGGATATCCATCTATCTACTTAACCTGTCCCCTTGGATGTCTCAAAGACATCTCAAACTTAACATGTTTCAAAACCAGCTGCTGGTCTCCTAGAACCTGCTCTGCCTGTATAATCTTCATCTCAGATTATGATGATCCCATCCTTCCAGTTGCTTGGTCACCAAAACCTTAGAGTCATCGTGATGCCTCTCTTTCATTCACACCCTACAACTACTAAATCAGGAAAGCCTGTTGGCTCTACCTCCAAAATATATCCAGAATCTGACCAGGTCTCACAATTTCCACTGCTATTACTCTTATCCAAACCACTATCATCTCTCATCTGTTTATTTCAGTGATCTCCCTGCTACCACCCTTGTCCTTTTTATGGTTTACTTTCAACCTAGCAAAGTGTGATTCTTTAAATAGTTAAGTCAAGTGATGATGATGGTGTTATGATGATGCCTGTTCCACTTGCTACATGCCGGGCACTACAATGCCCTGGCCCTGCTACTCTCCGTCATTTGTTCGTTCGTTCATTCATTCATTCACTCATTCATTCATTCATACCACTCTACACTGGCCTCACTGTTGTTCTGAACCACCTCCCCAGCATGCGTCTACTTCACAGTTCTTTAGTGCTGTTCTTTCTCCCCGAAACACACTTCGCTCAGATATCCTCATGGTTCCTGCTGCATTTACTCACACCCTCAGGTCTTAGTTCACATGTCACCATCTTAGGTCCAAAGCTGCCACCCCACCCCAAATCCCAGCACCCCCTGCTCTCCTTCCCTGCTACATTATTCTCCATAACAATGATCATTTCTGACAAGCTCCATGTTTTACTTATTTATTTCCTTTATTGTTTGCTTCCCTTCAGTAGATTTAAGATCTACTGTGAAAGAGTTTTGGTTACTTTATTCACTGCTGTATTCCCAGCACCTAGAACAGTGTTTTGCAAATAGATAAATATTTGTTAAATGACTAAATAATACTACCAGGCATCAATTAACAAACTTACACTGTGTGGCTAGACACTTTACATTCATGATATCACTTAGTTTTCAAAACAACCCCAGGAAGGTGGATGATTATCCATATTTTACACATGAAGAAACTGAAAAGTTAAGTGAATTTCCTAAACTCACACATCTGGTAAGTGCTAGAATTCCAAAACAAGTTTCCACAGGGTCACAATATGGCTGCTCTTCCCTCCTCTCAGGGTGGCTTTTCTCAAAAGATGATTATTCGTTGGGTATCTCTGGAATCTTAACGCAAACATGTATATGGGACCCAAAGCATGCCATTTACATTTTAGAAGTTATCCAAAAGCAGGCGATGCTTTGTGGGCTTATTTTTCTTTAGTGATTGTGCATCTTTGGAACTGCAGCCACAAAGGACAAACTTGGTCTTGTTCACACTCCAGAGGTAACAGAACTGACATATGCATCAGAGGAAAAGAACAATGTGACAGGAGTGGAAGATGGATTTTTTTTTTTTTTGTGGAGTGAAAATTGTGTACAGCAGAGGCAATTTATCATGTCATATCATCACTGAAATTATCTCCCAGCCGCCTGCCAGCCCATCAAAAGCTTTGCTTCAGTGGCTTCCTTAGTGTTATTTAAGCAAATGAAATATGCTTGCTTCTAGTTTTATTTGTTTATGTAATTTTTTGTACTGCTTTAGTAAGAGAATGTATTTTAATAACTTTAGCCTTCTAAAAGTCATAGATATTTGTGACAATATCTTTCTAGTTGTATAATAAAATAAGCATTGCATTCAGAACAGGGTCAGGTTGACCAACACATGCTGGCAAAATCCTTTATATTTGATGTTAACTCAACAAAATTAGATACAGTTAAAACAAAAATGCTTTATCATGAGCATAAAGTTTTGGTGCATTCTCTACATAGTTGGACCTCAGTTTTGGAGGGGCAAAGAGAGTGTGGTTGAAGAGGATGCTTTTAAAAAGGATCACAATCAGGCCTTTTTATGTTGCTTGACAGAAGCAAGATTTTGAAATAAGTGACTTCATAAATGGACTAAAAAATCTAGATAACATTTGGAACTGATCTCTTTCCTCCGAAAACATAACCTTGGGGGTTTGTGTTAACTCCATTTTACAAGTGCACCCCAGGGGAAGTTGCAACAATCTTACCTTCTGTTTCAGATCCATTTCTAGTTTTAAAATGTTTACACCCTGGGAAGGCACAGTAGCTCACACTTATAATCCCAGAACTTTGGGAGGCCGAAGCATGAGGATTGCTTGAGCCCAGGAGTGCAAGACTAACACCAGCCTGGGCAGCATAGCGAGACTAGTCTCTACCAAATAAATAAATAAATAAATATTAGCCAGGCATGGTGGAACATGCCTGTACTCCCAGCTTCTTGGGAGGCTGAGGTGGAAGGATGGCCTGAACCCAGGAGGTCGAGGCTAGTGAGCTGTGATTGCGCCACTGCCTGGGTGACAGAGTGAGACCGAGTGAGACCCCACCTCAAAAAAAAAGTTTATAGGCATCCCCACTGACCACTTCTAAATGGTTGTAAGTCAAAAGCAATGATTAAACATAATATCAGCATGTTTCCTGAAAAGACAGGCCAAGAGCGGGAAACGCATTTTTCTTTACTCTTCTTCCTAAATCTTAACACAATGATGAGAAAGTAGAAGCTATGCTTTTGGAGAAATGCACACTTAAAGTGAAATTAACTTTGCTGACTTTGTCTTTTCAGAAACAGACTTCCAGGTATCAGAGGTATCTCATAGCGGCAATCAAGCTTGCCTAACGTAAAGGGAATTTACAAAGCCTAAGACATCATGCATTGGGCAATGATTGTAAAAGTCATGAAACTTGTCATTACAAAAGTTATAACCACTCAGAGGGAGAGCAGGTGGGGATTCGATCTTCCAGTAAATTGAGCACTATCTACAGGGAAGCCAAGGATCCCCCAAAGCAACCCACTGGGAATGCCTAGGAGATAAAGGGAGGTGCACCCTCCACTAGCTCTAAGGAATGTCGTTTGGAAAGGTGCAGGAGAATTAGAATCCTTGTCACACCCTTCTCTAGGGGCTGTGATAATGTGGGCGAATATTAATGGGTCTCTGTGTCACAGGTTCTCCAAGACATCCACAGGTGGTCGATAAGGAAGTAACAGCAGTCACGGCAGTCACGTGCAACATCTCCAAGAGAAGGATTTAAGCCAGGACTCTGGGGGGCTACGATGCCACACTCACCCAGAGTGTAGGCCCACTCCCTGTTTGTGGGGGGGGTGAAGCTTTCTTAAATAAATAT
>CAUYQG010155412.1:0-36568 GCA_963574415.1 Tarsius wallacei
TGCTACCACGCCCGGTTAATTTTTTTGATTTATTGTAGAGATGAGGTTTCGCCTGCCCAGGCGGGTCTCGAACCCGCGGGCTCAGGCAATCCACTCACCTCAGCCTCCCAAGGCGCGGGATTGATTACAGGCTGAGCCACCGAGCCCGGCTCAAGATAATATTTTTAATTGGGGAATTTTTTTTAGCTCAGCCTTGTGCCTGTTTCCTTTTCTGTCTGTATTCCCTCTTTCAGTAATCATCCAATCTTACAATGTTAAAAACACATGCTAACACCACCCAGATGTACATACTCATTGTGGAGATGTTCCCTAAACTATAGACTCCTATCCAACTGCCTACTCTTGCTAAATGAAGTTTAAAAATCAAACTCCTATTCATCTCCTAAAAACCTGTTCAGTATTTTCCCAATGCGAATAAGTCATTAAAGATTGGAAACATCACCCTTCAGTTGCTTAGGACAACCCCCCTCCCTCCACATTTAAACCTACGTTGAGTCCGTTTGGCTCTACCTCTGAGTCCCACCATTTCCTTTGCTATCACTTGGTCCAAGTCACTATCATGTCCTATGTGAGTTATTGTAATAGTCAACTAACTGCTCTATTCTTTCACCTTTGCCCTTTTTATAGTCTGTTCTCAACACAGCAGGCAATGAGTATCTGGCTTTTGTAATAAAACTTTTCATTCATCCATCCATCCATTCATCCATCCACCTGTCTGTCTATCATCTATTATATATTTATCTATTCTTTAGGCCTTTGATAGTAATAGTCAAATTGATTAAACCTGTTAATATACAAATGTGGGAAAAATAAAGTGAAAAGTTGATGACAGTAATCATATAAATTCTGTAAATTGTAGTCACACTCTCAGAATTATGATATGCTTTTGGATGTAACTTTAATCAACAGCATCTAAGTTTTAACAATTATTCAGCATTTAATGTTAAGAGACTTCTATTAGACTTCTTATTCCTTAATAAGCAAAATATACTTTCTTCCTATATGTTTCTTATTTCATATTTTATTGATGATTGCTTTAAAATATTTTTAATAAATATTATCAAATTTAACTATTAATATGTAGAAAGAAATATGATGTATGAAGTCAAATGTCTTTATTTTAATGTTTCCTTTCTTTTGTTCTGAAACAGCTATATATTTTCTTGGTTGCTAGTACAATGGAATTTAATGATGCCTCACAGCTAATTAGAGAAAACCCTTCGCCCAAGTGACAGAGATTTCCTCTATCATTTCAACATATTTAGTTTTATAGATTTTTGAATTCAGCTTTAACCTACAAGCAAATTAATCACTGTGATTTAATTCAGTCTTAACTTGCCAAATGTGACTAATGTTTTCTTTAATAGAATTGTAGCATTAAAATCTGTACTGACATGAAGATTGTAGTATTCCATTGTGAGAGTTTGCTTTAGGCGATATATTTTTTAAATGTAGAACAGTGCCTAGATTGATTTCATTTTGTTGAAAATGTTTTATTGACTAGTTGTTAGTACAGTTGCTTTAGATTCTTTTTAAATTTAATAACCAAATCTGTCCTCTGAGCTTTGCGACTTACTAACATTCTGTGCACGTAAAAGGAGAAATGTGTGGAAAGAGTGAGAATTTAAAAGGAAAAAAGGAGATTATGGGGAAAAAAATAGAAAAGATGATGGTTAAAGTGCAGAGAAATCTATCCTGCTGTTTAAAATGACTGGGAAATAATTTGAGTGAAGTGAATGTCTGGGGACCTTATTTTCAGCTTTTGGGACCATGTGAAAAATGTACAACTTGTAAAACATTGTGTAGACCACATATTTCCCATCATGCTGGATTTTTTATCCAGCTTGTTTTTATAGAATGAAGCCTAAAACCTTATCCGTTTTGTTTTCTACTCATATTTTTCCCATAGCTTGTAACTTGAAAAAAAAAATCAGTAGACAGAGTCCTTTGGTCTTCATTTTTTGTTTCATGTATTTGTAATAAGCATGGAGTATCAGTAGGAAGATGCTATTATATGAAGTAGTCTGGCAGAATTACACACAAAATTAAGATAGAATTATGCCTTTATAATTCAAACCATTGAGATTTTAAATGTTTCACAATCATGTATTTTTTTAAACCACATCTATCACAAAAGCACTCTACTCCCAAATACAGTAGGCAATATACTTTTTTCCTACAAGTGACTTTCTTCTATCAGTTTAATTTACATATATATTAATCTTAAAAAACATAGTTAAATATTTCTTCATATTTCTAAATGTGAAAAATGATCACGATATATTCATACATGACATCTTTTTTTGGTTTAATATTAAAATACTTCAAAAGGTTTCTATGGCTATATATAATTGAAATAAGAGTGAAGGCACTAGTCTTCCAGGAAGGACTCCACAGACAAATGTCCTGTGTATGATAAGCCATGTAAATGCAGAAGATCCAAAAAAAGTGAACACATTTTAAGAATAATAATCTTAGGATGAAAACTTTCCATTTTGTTGTTTAAGAATGCATTCCATACTTGTTCTGCTAACTCCTGTCTCAGGTACACATTATTTAGTAGACTTCTGTGGTGAGCACATAAACTGTTCCAACACCATAGCAGGAGAAGCAGGACTTGTTGCTGTGTGAGGGCTCCTGGATCTGCCCTTATGAACATCGCACACAGAACCACGAGTCTCAAACTTATTACAAATGCAAAATGTTGTTAGACATGTTGGAGTTTCTGTCGCATACTCATGTCTCCATTGTTTTTGTACTTCCACAATGTTCTCAAAATTTCACATAGCACTTCAAAATGCTCTTGCACTCCTCAAATGACAACTGTGCTTCCACTATTTTCTTTGTCCTGCCTATTATGAGGTGATGCTAGCATTCATTTGATTAATGGCATCTTTTGAGTGAACTTCATATTACACATTCTTACTGTAATTCAATTTTGAAAAGTAATACATAGATAACATCTCTTAGAATGTGTATACATTTTTTTTGGCACCTGTGGTATCTTCATGTGAATACAATAGAATAAAGCTGAATGGGTCTTAAAATGAATTAAAAGCGCTCTGGTCTCTGAATTAAAAGAGCTAATAACCATCTCAGTACAGTCTATGTTAATCAGATCGTAGATAAAATAGTGTTCAGCTTCTGTTGGATACTTGAAAGAAATGTCATCATATGCCCACATACTTACCAGAAGATAAGCGTGATGGCATAAAGTTCTGGAAGTCTTGTTATATGATGGGTAATTAAGGGAACTATGAATATTTAGTTTGGCTGAGAGAAAACTTCGGGAGAAGTATGACAGGTAACTTGAAGTGTTTGATGCATTTAAAAATGAAATGATCTCTTTCAGGAGGAAATTCACTCAGTGTCAGCAAAAGATTCTGGTGCATAGGTAGAACATAGTACTAAATGAAATTGCAGGTCCTGAAAACAAGTTTACATAAATGTATCTGAATGATTCAGGTTACTATTATATTATGTATCATATCTTATTTACACTTTAGAAGTATGTGCTTAGAGTGTGCTATGCAAAGAAAATTGTGGAATAAAATTCTATAATAATTCAATAATAATTTCACAACAGCTTTTTAGCAGTGCAGCTAAGTGCTGTAGTTTTACAAATGAAACTAACTGACTTTTCCAAGGTGATAGAACACATACTAGCTTAAAAAATTATGGGGACTCAGAATCTCTGATGACTAAGCCAGGCCTGTATGGGGTAGCGAGTGTTTTTCCTCTTTAAATTACCTGTGTGTTGAGCAAGAAACACTGTGCCTGGTATATTATTACAGGATACTATTCTTCAGCCTGTTTTGTGAAAGCTTTATGTACCAAATGTCTTCAAACTATTTTTCTATCTGCACCTAAACATGATCAGAGAACTTAACTATTGTTGCATCCATATGTGCTTCTCAGTTTTTACTTACTGAAACATTGAAGAGTAAGCATTCAGAATTGTTATTGACATTCCACTTTTCTAGCTGACCTACATACCTTCTCCGAGAAGGCAGACTTTATCTGAAACCTCAATTTAATTTTCCCTTTAATGTATTGGAAGTTAAATAAAATAATGCCCAAGGGCTTATTGGAAACATTGCTAGCAGATGAGAACTTTAAGTCATATTTTCTGTAATAGTAATTTGGGACACTTAAGAGTATTTATTAGTTTGTCATGTCTTTTGGCATAGTTTAGGAGTGTTCTAGTGAAAACTTTATATTATGGTTAGCTAATATAATTACTATTAACCATTTTGTGTGCCAAATACAATATTAGACAGTATTATTTTTCTCTAGTAATTATAGGGAGGCATTATATAGCTAAGTTTAATCTTGAATGACTCAAACTTCTCTATAGCAGTAATATCAAACACATTCTTTTTTTTTTGGTCATATTGAAATCACTTTAGTGCAATAGTATGGGGTAGTTTGTATTTCATTTTCTCATCATTCTGTACTAGTCTATGTGGAAGGGCCAAATCAATCATTTGCTAATCATAATCCAGAAACCAAAAGATGGAATTGTCCACATAAGGCCATGGATTGCTTGCCCAATTGTCTGGCTTCATCTAGACCAGAAAAATCAAGTTCTGTATTTTTGTGTTCACATCTACAATGGAAATTCATAAGCTGCGTTTCTCAGTTGTTTGGGGGATGAAAAGTGTCCACATAGCACCTCCATATGGCAGGCAATCATACGAAGTAGCAGATCATGTACCTTATTAAGGTTATAATGCATTGCTTTCTTTTCCAGTCATATACTACAAGAACCACGTCATGCCTGGTACCATTTTAGTCTTAGTTTTTGCTTGGTATTTAGTAGGCACTATTTTCTTTTAGTGTAGATGAAAAAATAGAACATCAATCGTAGAGTAATTTGGATGAATAAAATATTTCTATAAATATACACGATGAACACACAAGCACAAATATATTTTAGACTTTGGGGAAAAATTAAATCATGAATAAATCCACATGCTGCAAACAGTGTTATAGTATGAGTAGATGTTTGTATCCAGTCTATTATTTTGTTCTGAGCTGCCTTGATTGATCTGTTTTCAAACTCCCACTACAGCAAATCCGCAGTAATGGCTATTGCAACACTTATTTTTGAATGAGATCATAATGATTCTTAGACTTTTGTAGTTTTTAAGGTAAAGGTAGAATTATGAAGATTTTATAAGCTAAACTTTATTTTTAAGATATTTTCATGTCTAGTGAATTCTGCTGCTGTTTTTGTTATTATTTTGCTGTGTTTGTCACTTTTAATTTTTCTTCCAGGGCGTTGTGGCTTTCTTCTCTCCACTCACTTTCTCAGCTGTTTCTTGGATTTTTATGACAATGGCTAAAAGATGCCTGTCTATTGGCTTAAGCTGATTGCTTTTGTATTCATTTATCTTCCATGAAATACTGAAAATCTACTTTTAGCTCCTTTCCTAGTAGTGCCAAGTGACCATAGGCACTCCTGTCTGGCACAGCAGAAGGCAGCAAGAAGACTTAGAAAAATATAATGAATAGATTAAAAGAAAAGGAAAAATTGTCGTGTAAAAGAGAGAGTCCCCTAGCTGTTTACTGCTAGTTGCCTGAAGTGCTGCTCCACTTCCCCTCCAGAGCATGGCTCTGGAATCAATGAGCCTGCACATAGCTGTGCAGCCTGGTAGCTTTCTCTGAATTTTGATTCATATGAATCTTGACCTCTCTTGAGACCTTCAGATATTCTCTCCTTTTCTCACATTAGCTTTCTTCTTCATTTCTTTACGCCTTATTCTTTCTTGAGGAAGTCTTCGTGTCCCTAATTTCTGTTGGGACATCTCAGAAATAGAAGACATCAATTAAGAAAGGATTTATACAGTGGGAGAATTTATAAATAGGGGCATAGTTATCCTTTATAATTTGCATCTATCTAAAAGGGAAGCATGGTATTGTAGGGTTTCTGGTCATTGCTATAAAGTGGTAAATAAAATGAAACACAACCCCTTCTCCTATGTTGCTCAGTCTAAAGAAGGGGAAAAACAACTACAAAGATAAACATGTGATTCTAAATTATGATAATGCTTGAAAAATAATAAATGAGGAGTGAGAGACTGAGCACAATGGCTCACACCTGTAATCCCAGCATGTTGGGAGACCCAGGAGGGAGGATTTCTTGAGGGCAGGAGTCCAAGACTAGCCTGGGCAACAAAGTGAGACGTTGTTTCTAAAAAAAATAAAATAAAATTAACCAGGTGTTGTAGTGCACTCCTATAGTCCCAGCTACTCAGGTGACTGAGGTAGGAGGATTGCCTGAGCCCAGTGATGAGCTGTGATTGTGCCATTGCACTCCAGCCTAGCCTGGGCAACAAAATGAGACCTTGACTCAAAAAAAAAAAAAAAAAAAAAAGAGGGGATTAAATCTAATTTAGATTGTAAAGATGTGAGTCAAGAAAATTAATAGAAAAAAACAACTGAATTTGGACATAAAATCTTGCTAGAAATAAAACTTTTCACTAATATTATAATAAAACTCAAATTACCTATATGCTAATAGTCAAATAACTGGTCTGAGATGGAAAACAATAGAAAGGAAAAAAAAAGCAAATTCTTATTAACTATTAATAAATGATTAACTGACATTAATTAACTGTACATGATCTGTGCATCACTTCTCCCATACAATAATTTCAACCATATACTGATTTGGCTAAAAATCTTACTCTAAAACCAGCAACACTTAAATTGATACGGTAACATATTTATATCTGAATCTGATTAAACTGACACATATTTGCTTAGAATATGCTAGACATATATGTGGGTCTCCTACCTTTGTGGGCTTTATCCACAGACTTAATTCATATGTATTGTGACAGCACAGATGACCCAGGGAAGTCTGTAGGGAAAATATCAGAATACATTCATGACCAGAGCAGAGCTTTGCACAGTCTATCATCACCTGTCCAGGATTAATATATGTTAGAAGAATATTTATATAACCATGTTTTAAAATTTGTTTATTAGAAATACATGACTTAAATAAAATTAGAAAAAAGCTAGAAAAAGAAAATATGATGTCACTCATAATCCTGCCACTTGCAGAAATATTTAGTGCCACAGATGTGGTTTTGTGCAATCTGTTTATGGTATGAACATATAGAAACATTTGCTTTCTATTTTAGGACTATACTAAAATCCATCATTCTCCTATTGGATATTTAAGATGTCTTATGATTACATTAAGATACACACCTGCCTGGGCAACTTGGTGAGACCTCATCTCTACCATAAATCAAAAAATTAGCCTGGTGTAGTAGCGTGCGCCTGTAGTTCCAGCTACTTGGAAGGCTGAGGCGGAAGGATCGCTGGAGCTCAGCAGGCCGAGGCTGTGGTGGCTGGGAGCGGCCACTGCACTCCAGTCTGGGCGACAGAGTGAGAATCCAACTCAAAAAAAAAAAAAAAAAAGATACACACTGAGAATGGGGTTTGCCAGGTTAAAGGGTATGCATAGCTTATATCATTTTATAGTGTATTTATTTTAAAAGATCAAATGCACTACATCCAACATAAGTTTACATATGTTCTTTTTCAGAATAATGTCAGTACTAGGTATTAATCTTCTTTTAATCTTTGTGAATTTAGAAGACCAATAATCTTAGTATGTTTAATTTTACCCTTTTCCATACTTGTGTACCATAATTATTCCCCTTTACTAATATAGAAACTTCATTGTAAGAGATTAAGTGACTTGCTTTAAGTCACAAATAGGAAAACTTGGATTTGGATCGTCTGCCCTGCAGAGGCATTGTTTTAAGCCACAGTACTCCTTATGAAATATCAGTATCTGGTAGATAAGTATTTCTTTATCATGCCTTAATTGTTCCTGTTTTTGTAGGTTTATCTTTCTAAATAAACTTTCCTTACTCTCTCCACTCATCATCACTCTATAACCCCCAAATAAATCCTATTGGCTTTTGACTGAAGTTGCATTGTCATAATCTCAGAGTTAAATGGCAGAGGCCATTTGAAAATATGTTCAGGTTGCTTAGATGAGGCATGGTGGTATCATGAGAAGTAATTCAAGAATTTGTATATAGCTCCCTTAAGGCAGGGTTAGAGGTTCCACTCCTAGAAACCAATGTGAAGGTCAAAGGATTCCACAGTGTGAGTAGTACAGTTGGGATATGATGGACAAAGTACTGCATCAGTAATAAGGAGCTTCAGGTTCTAGTCAACTAGTCTTTCAGTTTAGTTGACCATATTCCATCTGGATGACCAACCAAACTTACCCAGTCTAATAATATTTATTCTTTCATACTATTTTCCAAGATGCCTAAGATTAAAATTTAAGTGCATATTTTGGAAGAATTAGTGAGTAATATTAGTAGTTTTGGGCACCCAGGAAAAAGTTAGGGGACATAATTTAAATTAATACTTTAATATTGTAACTTTTGTATCAAACTTCATCTTGACAATAAATGAGAAATTAATGGGAAGCAGGGGATACCAGTTATTATTAGAAGAGGACCAACCCAGCTCAGCTACCGAGTTACACCCAGCTGTTTCAATTAAGATCCCTCTTGTCTAATGACATAATTTAAAATGTCAGTACATCCAAAGAGACTTTGCTTATTTAATCTGGTAGTTATTATTTGACTTCAGAGTGCCTTGAAAAGCAGTAAAGTCAATTGTCACATAATTTAAGCATTTTTTTTTTTACTGATTTGTATAACCCAATAAATCACAGAACAATATGATTAGTAGTTCATTTTTCAACCATTCTCAACACAGTTGAGTGCCATCCTCTCATATGACAAAGAAGCAAACAAAGCCAAAACATCGAACTTTAAATTATTTTTACTGTTAATGATAATATTTCGTCATCATTTAAATTTTCTGTTGGAAAGTCTTTAACAATTGCTTATTAACTATGTAATTCAATTTTATGATTAGCGAAAAAAAAGGGAAATTGTTAAATGGAGGTGAAATTCTCTTAAGCTGAATGTGAAACTTCTGACTGGAAGTTCAACCAAGATTCACAAATATTTAGATAGATATTGATGCATAGGTTGACATTTACTTTAAATCTGCTTCCCTATTCCGGTGTTTAATAGTAAATGTCCATTAAGCTCCTGCTTACATTCAAGACATTGTTCCCATCTCTGGGATGACAGTGGTTAATATGAGCCAGCTCCTGCCACACTGTATTCCCAATCTAGAAGGGTGGAGCAAATACATTTTCACTTTTTTTGACCTGCTGGTACTGTTTTATGGCTATACCAAGAGGTACTTTGCTTTTAGGCTTGGCGCATCTGGGAGAGTATAGACCAAGAGTCAGAGGGTAGAACAGTACATATTTAGTGACTGTGCCCATTTCTGAGCACTTCTTAGTGTGTTACAGGTTCCTAGGTTCATGTTATGATCACAAACACCCTATGTGGTGTAGCCATTATAGTTCCCATTTTAAAAATGAGGTGGAGGTTATGAAAAATAAATAAGATTACTCAAGATTATTCAGCTAGTAAATGGAAGAGTCAAAATTTGATTTTGATTCTTAGGACTCTGGCTCTAAAGTTTATGTTCTTTGCCCTGCATCACTCCACACGTGGTATGTTCCGGACACCTCACCAGGCACTGGAGATGAAGCAGTGAATAAGATAGGTAGGATCTTTGCCCACATGAAACTGACAATCTGGTGGCAGAGACAGACAAAAATAATTGAATGCATAATTAATAGTTTTTTCAGTTCCCTAGTCAAATTTAAATGATTATGTAGTATTAGTATTTGAGGCAAAAGTGGAGATCGTTTTATTTTTTAACTTTGGTTTCTTTCTTAACATAGAGGTAGATGGTTCTCAACTGAATTGAGAATGGTAAAGTAAATGCACTATTGCTAAACATACTATGTTTTGGGCTATGCTGAAATCTCTGAATCCTTATACAATTCATGGGAACTTTACTATTTTGTAAGAACTCTGAAGCCAAATAATAGCTGTGATTGTGGTGATACTTGTTTTTGTTTTTATTAATTGATATGAGTATGTAATTTTACTGAACTACATGGGTGTAATTACAAAAAGGAACAATGAGACATAGAATTTTAGTGTACTTATGCTGCCTAACTTGGGATGAATATTAGGTCAATACTAGGTTCCCAATATTGAAAGAAATTCTGCTTTCATTTGTACAGGCACTTACTATGTAACATTTCAAAAATACATACAAATTTTATTTTCTTAAATTCCCTTAGGAACTTAAGTTCTCTTAGAAACTGATTATTTTAATGAACAGATTTTAGAGAGTCATGAGACCTTAGTCAAACCAATAACCACATAGTACCTAGGAAAACACCCAATGAATATATTAATAATGAGCCTACCATCAAGCTTGTTATTTATGCAGAACACATGTATACAACAAAAAGGCCTAGTCTGTAATCTAAATTTTGTGGAATTCTAGAACTAATATTCTTAATATTAAATTTATCTTTAATTTAGTTTTTAAGGAAGTTCTTGTAATGAAACCATCCTACAATCCTACAGGGGAAGAGTTTCATTCATTTGGTTTTTTTGAGGGTTATTGTGAAAGGTTCAAATGCAGCAAAATAAAACAAGTAAACAAGCAAACAAAATATTCACTAGTCTATTTTTTTAAATTTGGGTAATGTTACTTATAAGGTATTTTATAGGAGATTAGAAGAGCAGACTGGAAAACGTAAATCTTAATGTTTTGACCTTTACTTTCTAAATAACAAAACACATTAATGTTAGTGTCAAGGTTTGGGGTATGCCTTCACATTTTAGGGTAAATTTTCAAATTGACCAAAGCTTGTACTTCCGTAAACAAATTGTTAAGAAGAATCTTAAAAAAAATTTTTTTTTAAATTATAGAGATGTGGGGTTCAAGTTAGGATTAGCTGCAGAAGTGGGCTACATGCAGGTGAATTTTGGGCCTCCAACTATTCCTCACTTCCCCTGGGACCAGGTACCCTTTGTGTTGTTACATGCCCTCCATTCCCTGGCAGCGTCCAGTGACCTGCCGATCCCGCCCTTGCGCTAATGTGATTAATGCTCAGGTCCTACTTACGAGTGAGAACATGTGGTATTCAGTTCTTTGTTTTTTTATAGATCGCTAAATATGATGGTCTCTAACTCCATTCCGTTTGCTGCAAAGTTCATGATTTTGTTCTTCCTTACGACTGCATAATACTCTATTGTGTATATGAACCACATTTTCTTCATCCAGTCCACTTTCAGTGGGCAGTAGGGTTGGTTCCATGTTTTTGCTATTGTGAATAGTGTAGCTTTAAACATGTATGTGCAGGTATCTTTTTTGTAGGACGGTTTATATTTCTCCAGGTAAATTCCCAGGAGAGGGATTTCTGGATCGTATGGAAGGTCAATTTTTAGTTATTTCAGGAATCACCACGCTGCTTTCCATAGAGGTTGAACTAGCTCGCACTCCCACCAACAGTACAGAAATATTCCCTTTTCTCCATGCTCACACCAGCATCTGTTGTTTTTGATTTATTAATGATGGCCAGTCTTACTGGTGTTAGGTGGTACCTCATTGTAGTTTTAAAGGAAAAAAACAATCATATTAAAAAGTGAGCAAAAGTACATGAGGAGACCTTTCCAAAAGAAGATATATAAGCAACCAACAGATACATGAAAAAGTGCTCAGCCTCACTAATCATCAGATAAATGCAAAAGAAGAATCTTGAGCAAAGCTTTTCAAATGATATTATTTATTTTCCCTAAAGTATTCATATAAATTATATGTTGCATTAATTAGAACAATATTTTCATCACAAAGGAGCTCTACATTTTCAAATGAATTTAGATGTACATTTGTTTAATCCCATAGTTCTAAATTCTGTAACAGAGAAAGGCAGTTTGGTCATTACAATTTTAAAGGTCATCTCTTAAAATAATACATTAAATATAACTTATCTTCATGTTTGCTCAGATTTGTGTTGACTTTTACCCAAAATTATAGACTTATCATAAAATTAAAATCAATATAAAACAAGACATTAAGACACACATTAACACTTAAATATAAACATATAAAGGATTAAACACAATAGAGGAGTGCCATCATTACCGAGCTTGGTTATATTGAGTTTTTTATTCCTCTGATAGCTAAACTAAAAAGAGAAATATTTTTGTTCATTAAAAGGAGCAAACACATGTGTTTAAAGAGTTATACATTTTCTTTTGATATTGAATCCAAAAAATACTTTGTCATGTGGGGCTCTTTGATTGCAAGCAGTAGAGTGTATTGGCTAAGATCAGTGATCAGCAAACTTTTTCTATAAAAGACCAGATAGTAAATAGTTTAAGCCTTGTGAATTATATGGTGTTTGTTCCAACTACTCAACTTAGTCATAGAAGCATGCAAGAAATTATAGACAATGTGTAAATAGCTGAACATTTCTGTGTTCCCATAAAACATTAATATGGGCACATTAATGTGAATTCCATATATTTTCACATGCCATGAAATATTTTTTATAATTTTTTCAACTATTTAAAAATGTAAAAATCATTCTTCATTCGCCTATTATACAAATACAGGTGGTGGGCCAGATAAAGCCATCAGGCCATAGTTTACTAACTTCTATTTAAGATTTTTGGATTTCTAGTCAGATTGATAGATTTCTGTCTTGTTTTTATAGCACCACCATCCCCAAACTCTTTATGTACCTTGCCTGATTTAGTTTTCTTTATAAAACTTATCAAAACTTGATGTGATATATGTGTTTTATATATGTGTATGTGATTTACATATAGTTAAATATATAAACTATATATAGTTAAATATCTATAGTGTAAGGTATGATTTATTTATACATATGGAGTAAGTATATATATATATATATATATATATATATATACTTATGTATGAGTAAAGTATGTATGAGTATATATAGCTTACTCATACATACTTTGTGCCCCTATTAGAATAGGTATTCTATGTGGGCAGTGAGTTTTGTGTCTTTTGTTCACTGTTGAGCAATTATTACCTATATTAATGTTTGGCAAACAGTAGGTGTTAATACAATTTACTTTATCTATGCATATAATTCTGGATCTTAGAAAAAAATAAATTTGGATGCCATTAATATATGAAAGGCCATGAATGCTTTGCTGTGATCATTCAAAATGACATTCTAGCTAGGAAAGAGAAAAGAGCTTAAGATCAGACTTTGAGATACTCCCTTATTTAGGTATCAAATAGATGATAAAAGGCCAGAAAAAATACTCAAGAGTAGCTGATGAAATTAGATGAAAAGCAGATTTATTTGATTTAGTGAAAGCCAAGAGAGAAAATATACAATTGTCTTAAAGTCTTCTAAAAAATGAATAAAATAAAATGTAAAAATTCGACAGGGATTTGGCAATATGGAATTTATTAGTGGACTTGATATAAGCAGATTTATTGAGTAGTAGAGACAGATGCAACATTGAAGTGTGGTAAGGAGTAATAAGAGGTAATTAAGACTGTGATTTTGCCATGGGGATGATCAAACTGATAGATCACGATGGCACAAGATAATGATTCTAAAAATAACCTCAAACATGGAGATTTTGTATATGACAGAGATAGGCAAATGCAGATCTAAGGAAAAAGCAAGAACATTCATACTATTGGGATTAATGTTTACCCATATAGGAAAGACTCAGTTTGATTTCTCCTTTACACCATATCAATCCACTCTGGATTTTAAATAATAGCAATGATTTTTTTTTTTTGCAAAAATAGAAGTAACCATTTTAAAATTTATATGAAACTCCAAAGGTACTCAAATTGCCAAGCCAGTGTTGAGAAAGAAGAGCAAAGCTGGAGGCAAATACTCCCTGATTTCAAAATATATTGCAAAGTTAAAATACTTGTAATAGTATGATACTGGTACATAGACAGACATATAGACCAAAGGAACATAATAGAAAGCCCAGAAATAAACCCATGCATATATGTTCAACTAATTTTTTTTCTTTTTTTGAGTTGGAGTCTTATTCCATTGACCAGGCTGGAGTGCAGTGACATGCTCATGGCCACCCCAGTGTCGACCTGCTGGGCTCAGGCAATCCTTCTGCCTCAGCCTTTCAAGTAGCTGGAACAATAGGTGCGTGCTACCATGCCCGGCTAATTTTTTATTTATTGTAGAGACAAGGTCTTGCCAATTTGCCCAGGCTGTTCTCAAATCGGTGGGTTCAGGCAAATCTCTCACCTCGGCCTCCCTTAGTGCTGGGATTACAGCCGCCGTGCCTGCCTGGTAAACTAATTTTTACAACAACTTCAAGAATTCACATGAGGAAAAGATAGTCTCTTTAGTAAATAGTGTTGGTAAAACTGGATATCCTCATTCAAAAGAGTGAAATTGGACTCTTATCCTACACAAAAATCATCTCAAAATGGATTAGAGACTTAAATGTAAAACCTGAAACTAAAACGTGAGAAAATCCTAACATTGGTCTTCACAAGGATTTATTGAATAAAACACCAAAAGCACATGCAACAAAAGCAAAAATAGACAGTGGGTTGGACTACATCAACCTAAAAAGCTTCTGTGTGACCAAGAAAACAATTAACAGAGTGAAAACACAACCTGCATAATGGGAGAAAATATTGCAAACCAAAGATCTTACACAGGGTTAATAGTCAAAATATATAAGGAGCTCCTTCAAGTCAATAACAAAAATCCACAGGTAACCCAATTTTAAAAATGGTCTAAGGACTTAAATAGACATTTCTCCAAATAATACAAATGGCCAACAGGTATATCAAGCATATGAAAAGGAACTCAACATCACTTACCATTAGAGAAATACAAATCAAAGCTACAGTAAGATTCACCTGATATGATGGCTATTACCAAATAATCAAAAGATAACAAGTGTGGATAAGAATGTGGAGAAATTAGAGCTCTTCTACACTGTTGGTGGGAATGTAAAATGATGTAGCTACTATGAAAAACAGAGCATCATCCTAAGTGAACTAACACAGGAACAGAAAACCAAACTTCCCATATTTTCACTTACAAGTGGTACCTAAACTAAGGATCTGCAAAGGCATAGAGAATGTATCATGGACATTGGGAGACTCAGGGAGGAGGGACGAGGTGTGGAGGGATGAAAAATCACCTATCAGGCACATTGTGCACAGGTGGGAGTAGTGGGGACACTTAAAGCCCAGGCTTCTTTACCACTACGTAATGTAACCATGTAACCAAAAACTATATATACCCCCTAAAGATTTTAAAATTAAAACACATTTGTATACCTAACCCTAAATTGTACCCCACATCTTTAATAAAGATTAAAAAAAATTAAGACAAAATAAAAAATAAATCTAGTGTAAAAAAAAAAAATGAAACTACCATATAATCCAGCAATCTCATTTCTGGGTATTTACTCAAAAGCACTGAAATCAAGATCTCAAAGAGGTATTTGTATGTCCATGGTCATTGCAGCATTATTCACAATAGCCAAGATGTACAAACAACTTAACTGTCAATTAATAGATAAATGGATAAAGAAAGTTTGTAATTACCTACAATGGGATATGATTCAGTTATAGAAAAATAAAGAAAATACAAATAAAAAATACTGACCTTTGGATTTCCATAGTATAATCATGGTGGCCTAAATTTTCTCAGAAGTCTTTCCCCCAAATCTACAGGTTAGCAAGGGGAACAATAATGTCACCTTTAGAATATAGGTGCAGCTTAGGTCAGAGACAGAAAACACTGAAGATTTTTATATTGAACTGATTTGTGGGTTATACATGTCCAAATTATCAAAGCAGGCTTTGGAACTCACACCAAGGCTGAGAGTCATGAGGAAATTACGCAAAAGAGAGGAAGGGGAATGCTATGTTAGTTATGACGGAGAACAGGCAACAGCTACCAGGGTTTACTAGCAGGAAGAATCCTGTCCTAAATGGAGAATACTGAAAATAGGTCTGGGACCTGGTGGATCAAGGTACATGCTACTGTCCAGAGAATGCTTAGGATGAGAGGGAACAGTTTTAGGAAGTCCACATTTCTGAATAAAAAAAACCACAATACTTTTCTTTGAAGTTTATTGGTGAAAGGAAGGAAGGAAGTGTTTAAAGATAAGGGATCTAGCCAACTGGATATCAGAAGTCAGAGCCAAATAGAATTGTTTATTGAAGAAACTATAATGACAGAAGAGGATATTTTTGAAAAAAATCTAGCAAGATAAAAAAAAAAAAAACCCAAAAAAACTCTCCTTACACATCCCACTCTTACTTACCTCTTTCTTCCCTCCCACACAGAGGACCATCTACTATTGCTGATTAAAAAAAATTCAACACAAATAATCATAAACAAAAAAAGAGCCTATGTAAAAATACTGGAAAAGAAATTAGAAAATAAAAATCAGATTTTTCAACCTATGTCCCATAAAAAGCTATGATGCAGAAGAACAAAAATATAATACCCCAATTAAATTATATATAGCAAAACAAGCAAATTAAAATATGAAAGAACTTCATTAGTCAAAAGTCTATAAAAATCAGCACACAAGTAGAGATATAGTCGGTGACCAAGATTATAAGATAAATGAAAGGAAAAGTAATCTTGTAAATAAATGAAGACTAACTTACAAGGTGCTCACATTTTATCTTCTATTATATAAGGAATATGAGAACAAATTTAGAGGACCCAATGAAAAGATCCAAAGGTTAATGAACATAAAATATAAAGCGAGATGTAAAACATGCAGACAAACAATAGAGAAGACAGTTGTAAAGATTCAATATACTTCATCCAAACATGAAATTAAACAGAACATAACTAAATTTTAAAGCATAATTTAGGAAAGCATCAGTGAAACAGTAACAGCAACAGCAACGACAATAACAAAACAATAACAATAACAAAAACCCCTGCATACCTGACCCATTGCATACCTGGGAAAAATCAACTCTGAGTTATGTCCTACAAGAACTATTTTAAAGTACCAGAAAACTCAGACAAAAAAATCTGACTACTTACAAAGTGACATCAGATTAATTGATAGCAACATACAAAGCAAAACAACAGTAGAGCAACATTTTCTGGATCTTCAAGAAAAAAATGTGAATCAAGAATTTTATATTTAAGTAAGCTCTCCTTTAAGTATAAAGTCTATAGAAAATAGATTGAAATATTTATGATCTTAGAGAGTATATGATACTCCCAAGCTCCTCCTGATGATTCTATTATGACAATGCTTCTCAAACTTTAGTATGTATGTGAATTGCCAGCAGATCTTGGTGAAATCCAGATCTGTTAGCCGAGGGTATGGGTTATGACTCTGCATTTCTAACAAGCTCTGTGATGCCAGCGCTGGTTCCCAAGTCATATTTTGGGTGGTGAAGTAAAAGAAAGGGTCAGCCAAGTTATTACTGGGAAAATATTGGTAAAGAGACTGGTGGTAAGCACTGAACACATTTGCTTGCAAATATAAGTAAAAAAATAAAAAAAGAAAGAAAGCAAAGCATAAATGCTCTGACAAAATAGACAAAACAGAATTACCTAAATAGAGGGAGATAAGAGACAGATTATCACATAAATACTATGTGGGAAATAAACTTGATCTTTCAAACAGCATTACACACCTTAGTAAGGAAAAAGGATTAAGAATTATATAAGGTAAAAAAATACATTAAGTTCTAAATATTAAAAGAAATAAATTATAAGTCAAAATTTTTTGTTTTTTCTTAAAAATAACAGGTCAACTAAGAAAGACTACACTATAAAAATCCATGTGTATATACTAACACATAGTAAACATAAGAGGATATGACAGAGCTAAGCCCAACATACCAGTTAAGCTTAACTTATCTATTAGAAGAAAAATATTTTTTAGATTGGCTTACAAAAGAAAATCCAAATAAATGCTGGCACAAAAAAGTCACATCTAAAACAATTAAAAAGCTGAAAATAAAGAGAAAGTTAAAGGTACACCAGGCAAGTGAAATAAAGACATATGACAGAATACATTTAACCAGATAAAGATTATGATTTACAACGAGGGTACATTAGTTATTAATACATATGTGACAAATAACATAGTTGCACTTTTGTAAAATAGAAACCACAGAAGATGCAAGAAGAGTTTTAAAAACACTCAAATAATAGAATACCTTGAGTTAGGTGAACAAAAATAAGAATGGATGTAGGTGACTTAATAAAACCAGGAAGGTAGAACCTATTGGTAGGCATCCACATTTGCACTCTTATAGGATACAATTTCCTTTCAAATAAATGTGGAGAATCTTAAAAATTAGCCGTATATTATATTTCAAAGACAACCTCAATAAATTTAATTAGGCAGAACAAATCGAAACAGGTTCTTTGATCACAGGGAAAGCAAAGTGAAAACCAGTCAGGAGGGAGGGAGGGAAGGAGGAAAGGAGAGAGAGAGAGAGAGGAAGAAAGGGGGAAGGAGTGAGAAAGGAGGGAAAAAAGAGGGAAAGAAATAGAAAACATTTCTATCTAGAAATATAAAGACGCTATTGAAAAGCATATCTGACAAGTTCATTACATTGTCACTTATTAATTTATTTGTATTGCCTGTTTTTTCTCTTGGTCCTTTCTTGGTTTGCCTGCTAACTTTTCATTAAACGCTGGATATGAAAAATTGTAGTGATTCTGGATGATGTTAGCTCTCTTCAGAGGTATTTTTCTTTGCCTTCCAGAAGGCAGAATGGGAGTAGGTTAGTTTAATGCAATCAAAGATTTAAGTGATTTGAGACTTGAAAAAAGTTTTTTCAAGTACTGAACTATTCCAGTTTGCTATTAATATTTTCGGAATCTCATCTGAAACTTTGTTTCCTAATGCTCCTCTATCTTTGTAGGCCCTGAACTTCGAATTTTATCTTCTTAGCACAGTACAAAGGGACCCCCCCACCAAAAAAAACCCCTCAGAATTGTCTTTTGGAGGGTAGGCCCCTTGTAATACACTCAGAATTTGTTCCTCCAAATCAAACGGTCAACCACATTTTTTATTCGCAAGTTTTTAGAAGGTTGTGTCACACTTTGCAAAAGAAATGTCCTGAGTTGTGGCAAACAGGTGGCCAGTTCTTCCACCATGGCAACGCACTTGCCAACAATGCGCTGAGTATTCAGCAGTTTTTGAGCAAAAACAGCATGATCCCCATGCCCCACCCTCCTTGTTTACCTGATCTTGCCTTCTTGCCTCAAGTGACTTTTTTTTTTTTGTCTCCCTGGATTAAAAAGTCCTCAAAGGGAAACACATTTTGCCAATGTGGAGGATGTGAAACAAAAAGCAGCAGAAGCACTAAAAGGCATCAAATTTGACAAGTTCAAAAACTGTCTGGGGAAAAAGCATCTTGATAAGTGTATTGTATTAAATGGAGAGTACTGAGCTGGGGAAAAAGCATCTTGATAAGTGTATTGTATTAAATGGAGAGTACTTTGAAGGTGACTGAAGTTTACATGTGTCAGACTAAATACATAATTTTTAAATAAATAAATTTTGGGTTTTTTTTGGGTCCCCCCTCATACTACTTTCATAAAATCTGCTTATTTCACCACCTTTTGGCCTCTGGTGTTTAAGAATCGGTGGATGTCTTTATAGACAACGTCATTCATGCTCATGTCTTTGTGCTTTCCTTCTCTTTGAGATCTTGGAATCCTAAGTATTGGTTGTCTTGGTTACCCTCTACTGCTGACATTTTTGCTCAGAATCTCGGACATTGTCTGTATCAATTATATATTTGTAAATCTATAGGAGAAAAGTGAAACAGAATTTGGGGCTCACCTCGATGATTTTTTTTCCTCTTTGGAATTGCTTAAATCCTGGATATCTTTCTATGTATTTAATGTTTTCAGATGCTTTTTTAGCTTTTTCTTTGTTTTTGTGTTTCATCAACTTTATAGTTGCTCTGAATGGAAAGATTGGTCAGGTAAAAGACAAATTATTAAGCAGAAATAAATTTCACTTTTAAATAAATAATGGGAGAAAATAATTAGATGAGATCTATGGGTTAGACTCAGCATGGGAAGGCTGAAGAAAAGAGAAAATGTATGAAGTAGTCGTATTGACAAGTGGGAATGTGTAAATGTCAAGGAAATATAGTAGAAATTCTAGATATTCATGAGTGACAGTTTTTAGGTTATACATTATTTTAAAGTGAAACCATTCAGCAGAATTTTGTAATATCTAGCCAAAGAGGAATATAAAGTGATGAGATGTTCACAGATAATCTAATGGAAGATGAATAATCTAAGGTTTTGGTAATGATGACCAATAGGAATTTATGCTGTACTCTCAAAAAGTGAAAACAGGAGGTCTTAATTTGATAGAGTGCTGTGGATGGTCAACGGTTTGGAGATCTATAAAATTAATGAACTGCTGATAACAGAGAGTATGCACAAATTTGATTGTTGGGTGTTTAGAGTTATTTAATTCCACAGTGACTGCATTACTGGTACCACCAATCTCTTGAGTGTTCTAATAAGGTATAGCATGACAATCTGTACCTTGTATCAGGGCACACTATATGAGCTTTCTGATTCAGTCACTCTGAAGCAGAAAAACTCCTGAAAAGCAGTAAGTTAAATGCAAAAAATGATGACATTTAATTAATTAATTAATTTTGAGTTGGAGTCTCACTCAGTCACCCAGGCTGGAGTGTAGTGGCAAGCTCATGACAACCCTGGCATTGACCTGCTGGGCTTCGGCCATCCTTCTGCCTCAGCCTTCCAAGTAGTCAGAACTACAGGTGCGTCCTACCATGCCTGGCTAATTTTTTGATTTATTGTGGAGACCAGGTCTCGCCATGTTGCCCGGGCTGGTCTCAAATCCGTGAGCTCAGGCAATCCACTCGCCTTGGCCTCCCAAAGTGCTGGGATTACAGACTGAGCCACCAAGCTCACCCGATGACATTTATTATGGCAACTAGTAGGATGAGATGAAAGGTCAATTCCAGGAGCAGAAATAATATAGAAAGATTAGAAAAGTTTGGGTGAGGAACAGGTGGTCATGCTGCTATAAATTGATGAGAGTTTTGTCAGGTAAGGTGGGCTCAACAAAAAGGCCCAGGGCCACAATCTGAAGGTCTTTTAGGAAATGTTTCCAATAGGACCAGGTACAGTTGTGAGAGCCATATTGGGTAACATTTTGAAGTAGACCAATGTTCCTTAGTCAGCCACTACAAGTTGACCTGCAATAAATTTCTGTTGTCTCTATATCCAGATGCAATGCTGTGTTATAGAAAGAGCAAGAAGACTTTAAATTCACCCAGAGTGCGGATCTGTTATTAATCTTTGTAAAACAGAGATAACAGTATCAGTATTGTTTAGTTTTTGTAAAGATTAAATTGTTGGTGTCTTTTTTTATTTCTTTTAATGTATGAACCAACTGTATCTAAGAAAACAACATTGAAATCCTTGCTGAGCTGTGTTTGAACCTTGGGATGGAGAAATTTGGTCTACTGCTTCACTAAAATACTAGATACAGTGATTTCAGTAGTAGATATTAGGCTGCTGACCATCCTAGGAATGAACTATGAATAAATGAATAAATCATTCAATGAGCAAATGAAATAGCAAATAACGATAGAACTGTTGTAGGGTACTCTGAAAATCTCTGTGTACTTAGGGAAGGAATCTTTTTCTTCTATACTTCTTCAGTTTGCTAGATTACATAAAAATTGCAAACCTAGTATAAGTAAAAGATTAATCAAATGAGAAAATAATAGCGTAAATATTTTGTTCATGTATGAGGCGAGACCCCCAAAAAAGTGGAATTATTTTTTGGAGGGTGGGCCTTACATAGTACACTTAGAATTTGCTCCTCCAGATCAAACAGCCACCAAAAGTTTTTATCTGGAAGTGTTGTGAAGGTTGCATCATGATTTATGGAATAAACATCCCAAGTTGTGGCAAACAGGTGACCAGTTCTTCTGCCATGACAATGCATCTGCCCACATTGTGCTGAATATTCCGCAGTTTTTGATCAAAAATGGCATAAAACCTGTGCCCCAGACTCCCTATTCACCTGATCCTGCCCTGAGTGATATATTTTTTTGTTTCCCTGTATGAAAAAATTCATCAGAGGAAACGTTTTGTCAGTGTGGAAGAGATGAAACAAAAAACAGCAGAAAGCTCTAAAAGGCATCAAAACTGACAAGTTCAAAAACTGTTTTGAGCAGTGGAAGAAGTGTCTCGGTAGGTGTGCTGCATCAGATGGAAAATACTTTGAAGGTGACTGAAATTTAAACATATAAGAATACATACACAATTTAAAAATAAATTTGGGGTGTTTTGGGGTCCCCCCTTGTATAAAGCATCACCAAGGGCCAAACTCTTTGTCTAAATGAAATTTTCAATACTCTATGAAATTGTACTAAGCATTTAAGAAGATGAAAGCAGAATATTTTATACATTGCTCTGTTGCAAATTGCAGGTTGTAAATTGATTTCCCAGATAAGTTTTTTGGCTAAAGTCTTTGGCTTTATGTTAGATGCTAATGCCTCATGTCAAAGGTTTATTATTGGTCTGCCTGGAACACAGAGACAAACTGCAGTTGTCTCTGGTAAGATTCAGCTAATCTTCTTGCCAAACTGATGCATGTAAATTTAGGTCACACATACTAAAGCATTTTCTCAAGGGTTTTTGGCATTGTGCAACATTAAGACCCCATAAAATTTTGTTGATGGCACCAAATATAATACACTGCTCGTAACTGATATTTCAGGGGCTCTGGTTGTTTGGAGGGCTATTTATGCCTCCTTCAAAAAGGTCCAAATGGAAAACTTTTAGCTTTTTAAGAAACTTTTTACTTTGAGATAACTGTAAATTCACATGCAGTTGTAAGATATAATATGGAGAAATTCTATATACCACTCACCCAATTTCCTGCAATGGTAACACCTTATATAACTAGTATAGCATCATAACTGGGAAATTGAAATTGTTTCAGAAGTTTTACAGTTTGACATGTGATCCTCTCTTTCTCTGCCTCCTCTCTTTCCCCTTTCCCCCTCCTTCTCTCTCCCCCTCCCCTCTCTCTATCTCTGGCACAGATTCATGTGACCAACAGCACAGTCAGTATACAAATTTTTTCTGTTATAAGGTTCCCTATGCTACCCTTTTACAGCCACAGCCAGCTTCTCATTTTCCTTCCTAAATCCTGATGACCACTAATCTGTTCTCTATCTCTTGAAGTTTGTCATTTCAAGAATGCTATCTACATATGCTATTTTGAGTTTGGGTTTTTTTCATTGAGCATAATTTCCTTGAGATCCATTCAAGTTGTTGCATATATCAATAATTTGTTCCTTTATGTTGCTGAGTAGTATTCCATGATATAGATGTACATAATTTGTTCAACCTTTCACTGACTACAGGTTACTTTGTATTGATTTAAGCTTTGGGCTAATACAAATAGAACTGGTATAAATATTCATGTGCAGGTTTTTGTGTAGTGATCTTAAATTTTCATTTCTCTGGGATAAATGCCCAAGAGTATAATTGCTGGGTCATATGGTAAACACACATTTATTTTTGTAAGAAACTCTCATGTTCTTTTGCAGGATGACTGTGCCATTTTGTATTCCTAACACCAATATATGAAAGATCCCATTTCTCTACATCCTCATCATCATTTTGGGTTATCACTGCTTTATTTTAGGTGAGCAGTGACATAATATTGTGTGCTTAATTGGTGTTTCCCTAATACAATGATGTTGAATATATTTTCATGTGCTTATTTTTCATCTATATTCTTTTTAGCTAAATAATTTTTTTGCATCTTTTGCCCATTTTTTTATTGGATTTTTTTTTAAATGTTGAGTTTTGGGAGTTCTCGGATATTTTAGATCCTAATTTCATGTTGGATATGTAGTTTGCAAGTATTTTCTCCCAGTCTGTAGTTTGTCTTTTTATTCTCTTCTCAGGATCTTTACAGAGCACATTTTTTGTTTTGATGAGGTAGTTTATTATTTTTTGTTTTTGTAGACTGTACTTTTGGAGTTGATTTTTAGAACTCTGGCTGACACTAGTCTTGAATATTTTCTCCTATATATGAAAGTTTTTTAGTTTCACATACTATGCTTAAGTCCCTGATGCATTTTGAGTTATTTTGTTGTATAAGGTATGTGGTTTAGGTTGAGGGTCAGTTTTTTTTGTTCTTTTTGGTAAATGATGTCCAATTTCTCCAGCACTATTTGTTGAAAAACTATTTTTTCTACATTGAATTTATTTTGCACCTTTATGAAAAATCAGTTCAGCATATTTGTGTGGATCTATTTCTGGGCTTTCAGTTCTGTTTCATTGATCCAAGTGTCTATCCTTCTGCCATCACCATAATGTCTTGATTATTATAGCTAAAAGATGTGTCATAACATTGGGTAAGTGATTCCTTCTATTTTGTTCCTTTTTCCATGGTCTTAGCTCTGCTAGATCTACTGCCTTAACATATGAATTTTAGAATAAACTTATCTATGTTTACCAAAAAAATCCTGTGATTTTGTTAAGAATTGCATTAAACTTACAGATCAATTTAAAAAGAATTTATCCATTTACGATGTTGGGTGTTTCAATTCATTAATGTGTTGTATCTGTCCACTAATTTAGATATTTTAAAATTTCTTTCATCAGCATTTTGTAATTTTCAGGATTTAATGCCTGCTTATATTTTCCATGGTTTGTCAGAGTTAACCTAATCTTTTCATTTTATCTGGAGCCATTGTAAATGGCATTGTGTTTTTAACTTGGTTTCCATATGTTTATTATTACATTTTAGTTTTTTGAATACTTCTTTGGCATCTAGGCTGTCATTTATGATTTTTCTTTATAGTCAGTACACTCACCTATAGCAATGTTTCTATCAATCTGCTGTCTTTGATATGCCATGGGCAAAAATAGATCATGTCTGCAGGATTTGAAGCTGCAATGGGATTCTTTCAGACTATAAGTGATGCCCGAGGGCCTCTTTTACATGTAAATCCTGCATACCTTGTGACAGTCTTTTTTTTCTACTCATGGGTATTTTGACTTACTCTGGTCTTCATGGCTATTTTCTAGATGATGAAAATTGCAAGAAATTTGATGTCTGAATAAATGGTGTTACTGACATGTCTAGGTTCTTAACTCTGAAGACACTGGTGACAGATATTAATGCAAATAATACATAACCTAAAGTTCTAGTTAGGGTTTATTTCCCCAAAGCCTCTTTAAATAATGTCAACATAATATGCTATTTCAAAAAGATGAAAATTTGTTGTCTAAGATGTTGTAGAATACTAATTAGTTTCAAAGGCATTTCTTAAACTTAAAAAATATATATTTCCCTGTGCTACTAAATGGGTTCCTGCAAATACGAAAAGTTTGCTAATTTTTGGTTCTAAAGCATTATACCCTTTTGGTCATTGTGACAGCATATATATTATTAAGTGAACAATTAGCAGTGTTCACTGTTTCGTTTTCAAGTCTTATCAACAGCAGTGATGTAAACTTAATTAAGAATCGAACCTATTCAGAAACAAAGCTAAACACCACATGTTCTTACAAATGTGGGAGCTAAATGGCCATAAAGATGAAAGTAATAGAAACTGGGGACACCAAAAGGGGGAAGGCAGTAAGGGAGCTTAGGGTACTGAAGTTACTTAATGAGTATGATAGTCACTGTCTGGAGAATGGGTTACCTGATGCCCAATCCCCACCATTACACAGTATGTCCATGTAACAAACATGCACTGTACTCACTGAATCTAAAAATAAAAATTTTAAAAAATTCAAAGGGAACTTCCAGCTTGAACATTTTAAATATGCAATGTGGTATATAATATATAAATTAATTATCCAAGAGTTGCCATTAAAAAAAGTTGTAGACTCTACGTTTAGAGATAGAAATCCATTATGGTGTACCAGTCATTTAAGAAAAGCTGAACCCCACTATCCATAATGGAAAAAACATGGAACCAACCTAAGTACCCACCAACAATTGACTGGTTAAAGAAAACATGGTATGTGTGCACCGTGGAATACTATATAGCCATAAAAAAGAATGAAATCATTCCTTTGTAGCAACATGGATAGAGCTGGTGATCATCATCATAGATAAACTGACTCAGAAACAAAAAACCAAACACTGCATGTTCTCACTTATATGTGGGAGATAAAAGGCCACAAAGATGGAAATAGTAGACACTGAGAACACCAATAAAGAAGGAGGCAGGCAGGGGGAGTTAGGGTTCAGAAATTACCTCTTGAGTACAATGTTAATTATCTGGGGAATGGGCCACCTGATACTCAGTACCCACACTACACAATATGTCCATATAACATGCACCTGTACTGCCAAATCAAAAATAAAAAATGGAAGAAAAAGGCAAAAGCTGATTCCATCACAAGAAGTGAAGATAGAGGTTTCACAATCATACAGTGGATTAAATAAATGTCTGAGTTTTCAATTTACTTTGGCCTGTGTAGACCAGCTCATTTTCCCCAAACATTCCTTACTTATAACTTCCTCTGAGGCTCTGCTTATTATTTTTCTGATCTGGCTTCCAGTTGTAACATGATCGTTTTTCTCTGTAACTTTGACTGGGTAATAGTTTGTCTTGTCTTCCTGGTGAGTTAGTTAAGTAACCTGTATGCAAAAACTGCTTGAAGCTTTTAAAAACACACAACTTCTTACACATGTTCCATATAATAGACACTGTATACCAAGACTATATAGTTATTGAATGAAATTAAGTATTTATGACTCCTGAAGATGTCCTGTTCTATAGATAGTACACCTAAATTTTGATCAAATTTGCCTTATGTCAATTTTTTTAGTGTTAGAGAAAGTGACAATAATGATTTTTCATATAGTATTTTATCACAGAAAGGCACACACACATATACACACATAAAGTATGTAGGTCATCGGTATACAGACCCATAAATTTTTACATGTATATATGGTATCGCTGCCATTAGGATCAATAATTTTTTCAAAATTACACTAATTGAAGCCTTGTTCATGACTTGTTCTTGCAATTACTTCCCCCTCCCAGAAGTAACCACGATTTAAAAAATTGAGGTAAAATTCACATATCATAAAATTCACCAGATAAAAAAATTGATTTTTAATATAGTCACAAGGTTGTGCAGCCATCACCACTATCTAATTCCTGAACATTTTCATCATTCCCCCAATAAATCCCATTGCTGATAGCAGTTGCTTTCTATTGCTTCCTCTCCCGAGCATCTGACAACCACCATTGTGGTTTCTGTCCCCATGGATTTATCATTTTGGACACTTAATATAAAAGGAATCATATATTATCTGGTCTTTTGTGACTAGCTTCTTTCACTTAACATGTTTTCAAGATTCATCTTTATTGTAGTATGAATCATATTTTCATTCCTTTTGATGTCTGAATAATACTCTGTTGTATGGATTTACATTTTGTTTACCCATTTATCATTTGGTAAGCACTTGAGTTTTTTTCCTTGCAATCACTATTTTGACACTGAGCTTCATGTAAGTGGAATCATCCATTATGTTACAGTATTCAATTTATAAATATGCCAAGGTTATTTGTTCACTCTAAGCACTCATTCTATAAGTAACTTCTGTACCCCAAATAACAAATTCTATATCTGATGCACATTAGGGCTGGCTTTAATTTTTTACAATTATGAACAAAGATATTATGAAATTATTATACATGTCTTTTAAAGACATATCCACGTAACTTTCTAGTGTAAACCAAGGAGGGGAATTGATGTATGACAGTGTTAGCAGATGTTCAGTTTTATTGAAAGTTGCCAAAGAGTTTTGAAAAGTGGTGTTTGACATTTCCACTAGACTGCATGATAGTTCAGATAGTCTTTTTTTTTTTTTGAGTTGGAGTCTCACTCCGTCGCCCAGACTGGAGTGCAGTGGCCGCTCCCAGACACCGCAGCCTCGACCTGCTGGGCTCCGGCGATGCCTAAGACTTGGTACATTGTTAGCCTTTTACATTTTAGGTACTATGGTGTGTATATCATATTGTGGTTTTAATTTTCATTTCCCATACTTAATGGTTTTGGCACCCTTTGAAATCTTGACTTTAGAAAGTAATTTTATTTTGTTTTTAAGTTTTCGGCTTTATTGAGGTATAATTGACAAAAAAATTATGTGTATTCAAGATGTACAATGTGATAGTTTGTATATACTGTGGAATGATTAGCACAACCAAGCTAGTTAACATATCCATCACCTCACGTACATACTTTTGTGTTGGTAATAATATTTAAGATTATTCTTTTAGAAAATTTCAAGTATGTTATACGTTATTATTAACTATAGTCCAGTTGTACATTAAAATTTTAACTGCAAATTTTAAAAAGTGACCTTGATCAACATCTTCCCATTTCCTCCACCCCCAGCTTTTGGGGGCCACCTTTCTACTCTCTGTTTCTATGAATTTGTATATCTTTGTTTTATTTCACTTGGTACAGTGTCCTCAAGGGTCATACCCTATTATTACAAATGATAAAAGTTCCTGAATTTTTTTTAAGGTTGAAAAATATTCTGTTGTTTATATATTCAACTCAATAAAATCATAAAAACAATAGGTAAACAAAATAAAAAGTTCAATAAAGCAAATGAAATCATAGAAAATAACCAAACAGAAATCCTGAAGGTTGAGAATATAGTGAATTTAATTAAAAATGCAGTAGAAGTGTTCCCTTTTCTCTACTCATAAATGGACCCTGAACAATTATCATAATACTATAAGAAAGGGATTGGCAGTAATGGGAAATGGCCAGGGCAGGGTGGGTGCACTTCATCAATAAGGGTACCTGGTGTCAAACCAGGTGAAGTGGGGACCAAAGTGAGGCCCAAACTTTACCTGTACAATGACCATTTGTATACCTAACCCTGAATGTACCCCACATCTTTAAAATAAAAATAAAAAATGCAGTAGAGAATTCAACAGCAGACTTGATCAAGTAGAAGAGAAAATCTGTGATCCTGAAGACAGGTCATTTGAAAATATACAGTCAGAGGAGACAAAAGAAAAAGGAATGAGAAGGAGTGAAGAGAGCTTATGGGATGTACAGAATACCATCAATTGAAGCAATATACGCTTTATGAGAATTCTAGAAGAAGAGCAAGAGAAAGAAGGAAAAGCTTTATAAAAGAAATAATTAATGAAAACTTCTAAGATCTGGGGAGAGATATGGATATCTAGATACACAAAGATAAAAAATCTTCAATAAGTTTCAACCCAAAGAGGATTTCATCAAGAAACATTATAATCAAACTATCAAAAATCAAAAACAAAGAATCTTATGCTAAGTGAAATGAGCCAGAAATGGAAAGAAAAGTACTGAATTGTCTCACTTTATGTAGATTCTAAAACGAAAAGTAAATACACAGAGATAAAATATAAAACAGCGATTACCAGAATTGAAAGATTGGTGAGGAGAGAAAATGTGGAGGTGTAAATCGAAGGATGCAAAGTTACAGATATGTAGAATAAACAAGTTTAGATATACAATGTACAGCATGAGGACTATAGTTAATATTGTATACTATTTAGATTTTTGCTAACAGAGTGGATTTTTAGGTGCTCTTGTGCTCCTCAGCAAACAAGAGGGAGATTATGTGAGATAATGAATATGTTAATTTATTTGACTGTAGCAATCATACACACACACACACACACACACATATACACACATACACACGTCTCAAACATCACGTTGTGCATCTAAAACATATATATATACGATTAAATAAACAAAAATAAAGAGATAATTTGAAAGTAGCAAGAGAAGAAGAGATTCCTCACATGCAAAGGAACTACCATATACTATCAGCAGATTTTCAGTAGAAACTTTGCAGGACAGAAGAGGGTAAGATAATATATAGAGAGAGTGCTGAAAGTTAAAAAAAAGCAAATGACCAACCAAGAGTACTTCAGTAAAGAAGGAGAGATGAAGACTACCCCAGATATTTTAAAATCTTATTGACCATTTATCTCTGTGATCTGTTCTAGTCTTCTGCCTTTAAAAAAATGTTTTGTCTGCCATTTTGTTTGTGATCTGTGGGAGTTGTACATATATTTTGGATATGAATTCTTTGTAGAATATATGTATCACAATTTTTTTCAGTCTCAGATTTACCTTCTCATTTTCGTAACTTTTAAAATTACTAAAAGAGTAAATGTTGATCATATTTATTATAGTCTATATGTTTCTTATTTTACTTATGCATGAATTACTGCATAGAAAATACCAGGAAACATACTTGGGCATGTAAATGTTTAAATAACTATACTTTTTTGGGTCTATTCTGCTGGTCTCAGAGAGTTAATCTCCTGAGGCAAACTTTACTTATAGTGAAAAGTTTAATTTACCAGAAAGCTCAGTAAAATATTGCTATCCTATTTCAATTATAAGTAATAATATAGCAGACTTTACCGTATAAAAACATATCGATCAGGGTCTTCTTTTGATAAATGTCAGCATATTGGGAGAGTGAATAGAAGAGCTTTTGCTCTTTGAAAAATTTCTGATTGTATATAGCCATTTTACTCATACACACACTGATATATATATATATATATATATACACACACACACATATATGTATATATATACTTATACCATATCTTTAATCTATATGTGTGTTGGAGTTGTAAAAAAAGGTTTTAGTGTGATTTTAGATGCTCCAAGGTTGTTATTTTGTTTTATTCCATTTAATTTTCTTCCATTTATTAATTTTCCAATCCTTAAATGATAACTTTCTAACTTTATTTTATATATACTTGATTTAAAAAACTATCTATATATGAATATATATGTGAGAATATGTAGGCACATATATGTATATATGAAAACATATATACATGTATGTATCTAAGAATGTATATATGTTCTTTCATACCATCAGACCTCAAATTCTTTTTGGATTTAGATGAAATATAAAAATATAATCAGTTTATATATTAATTGCTTATTTGCAACTCTGTAACTTTTTTGACTACTGTTACTTTCTACAATTGTTGTTGGTGTGTGTGTGTGTGTGTGTGTATCTTAAATTGTATAAATAATTTGGAAAGACAGCTGATTTTTATCTGCAAAACTTTTAGTTTTTTTTCTTTCTATTGGAAACTGGTAGTTTTAGACATCAACTTTCATAATTACAATCATTCTGAAAGTAATTATGATCATTGATTTGGCAGCTCTAACTTCTATTGAGTCATTTTTTCTCTTTAAATAATATCTGTTTAAGAGGCAACTTGGTTTTTAAGGTAAACTTTTTCACTTTTATTAAGGTACAATAAGGCATATTTATATAAGGTATAAATATGTATTAAGGTGTACAATGTGACATTTTGATATTTGTATACATGGAAAGGTGAGTACTACAATCAAACTAATTAATGTATCTCACATGGTCACCATTTTGTGTGTGTGTTTGTGTGTGTGTGTGTGTGTGTGTGTGTGTGTGTGTGCGCGCGCACGTGTGGTGAGAATATTTAAATATTTTAAAACTAAGCTTTCAAGCCGGGCTCGGTGGCTCAGCCTATAATCCCGCGCCTTGGGAGGCTGAGGTGAGTGGATTGCCTAAGCCCGCGGGTTCGAGACCTGCCTGGGCAACTTGGCGAGACCTCATCTCTACAATAAATCAAAAATTAGCTGGGCGTGGTAGCACGCACTTGTAGTTCCAACTACTTGGAAGGCTGAGGAGGAAGGATTGCCGGAGCCCAGGAGGTCGAGGCTGCGGTGGCCGGGAGCGGTCACTGCACTCCAGTCTGGGTGATGGAGTGAGACTCCAACTCAAAAAAAATAAATAAATAAATATAATAAATAAAACTAGGCCTTTAAAAGTAAACCTTTAATTTACACTCTCATTAACAGTGCAGAAGTGTTGGCTTTTCTCTGCACCTTCTCCAACATCAGTTGTTTTTTTGAGTTATAAATGATGGCCATCCTGACTGGAGTAAGGTGGTTTCTTACTGTAGTTTTGATTTGTATTTCTTTGATGACTAGTGAGGTTGAGTGTTTATTCATGTATCTGTTGACTGCTCATATGTCTTCTTTTGAGAAGCGTCTATGCATATCTTTTGCCCACTTTTTAATAGGGCTTTTTTTTTTTTTGCCTTTTGGCACTTTTGAGTTTCTTGTAGGTCCTGTAGATCCTAAATATTAAGTCTGTTAGATACACAGTTGGCAAATATTTTTTCCCATTCTGTGGGCTGTCTCGCCACTCTCTTGATGGTTTCCTTTGTTTTGCAAAACCTTTTCAGTTTGATGAGGTCCAATTGTCTACCTTATCTCTTATGGCGTGGGCTTTTGGTGTTTTGGTCAGAAATTGGTTGCCTATTCCAATTTCCGTAAGGGTGTGTGGAAAGCAGTGTGGTGATTTCTAAAAGATCTAAAAATTGGCCTTCCATATGATCCAGCAATCTGCCTTCTGGGAATATATCCAGAGGAACTCAAACCATTCTACAAAAAGGATACTGCACACTCATGTTTATTGCAGCACTAGTCACAATAGCAAAAACATGGAACCAACTGTGCTGTCCATCAAAAGTGGACTGGATAAAAAAATGTGGTACATATACATGATGGAATATTATGTGGTCCTAAAAAGGACAAAATTATGGATTTCACAACAACTTGGATGGTTGAGTCTGTCATACCCAGTGATCTATCATGGAAACAAAGAACTAAATGCCATATGTTTTCACTCATAAGTGGATCCTGAATATTTCTCATAATTCTAAAAGAAAGGGATTGGCAGTAGCAGGACACTGCCGGGGGGCGGGGTGGGGGGGGGGGAGGATGCATAACATCAATAAGGGTACTTGATCCCAAACCAGGTGAAGAGAAGACCAATGGGAGGCCCAAACTTTACCTGTATGATGACCACTTATGTACTTAATCCTGAATTGTACCCTACATCTTTAAAAAATATATATAAAAAAATAGAAGATAAAAATCTTTAAAATTGAAATATTACACAATATTGAAAAGTGAATAATTTATATTATAAATGAACAGTTTGTTACATTTTTACAAAGTGGACACGTGTAGCCAGGATTCTAAAACCCTGTTACCAGAATGCCAGAAGTCCTCCTCCCATGTCTTTGGGCATTAACCAACTCTGGCCCTGAAGAGTAGCTTATATCTTGACTTCCAGCCCCAATAAATTGGTTTTTGTCTGTTTTTGAACTTCATATCATTGGATTTATGTAGAGCATACACCTTGGTGTCAGGCTCTTTTTTAGTCAATTGTATATTGTTGAGATCCATCAATTTAAGTTCTGTGTAGTTGCTACTTCTTTTATTCTCATTGCTGAATGCCAGTCCATTGTGTGGGTATCTATTTAAATTTTTATGAATCGTTGGGTAATTTTAGTTTGTAGCTATTAAGAATACTGCTGTCATAAAAACTAGTTCATATGGTTTTCTGCATATCTTTATCTATCTATAAATATGTGTGTGTGTGTGTGTATGTGTGTTTCTGTTGCACATATACCTAGAATTGAAATTGTTAGGTCTTCGTGTACACATATGTTCAACTTCTGTCACTACAGCCAGATAATTTTCCAAAGCAATGGTACCAATTCACTCCTTCTACTAGTGCATGAAAGGAGCTGATTCTTTTAGAGTAGCTGGGAACATCACTTGTCATGGTAGCTTTAAAAAGATCATGGTCAGCAGAAAACATATTGTGTCTACTTTTCTGGAAATTAGTCAAATACAATAAAAATATATTTTTAATTTTAGAAAATATTTTCACATGTGTGGAAATGCATTGTTATATAGTCAAATATCTGCACATAAAACAGTACAGACATGAGATTATGAGCAGAGCATAGTAGAAACTCTAAATTTCATCAGAGCCCTGTCTTTGGAAAGTTAGTGGCCTAAAACATTTGAGGCTTTAACAAGTTACAAAATGGTAACAATTGCTGGTTTGTTTCTTTTCCGTACTCACTTTATTGCAAAACTAAGATCATGGAAAACATGATAGAATTGATTCCCTATAGTTTTAAAATAAAAGCTTTAGGTTTTCCTTTTATATATGAAGCCTATTCACAAGAAATGTATGCCTAAAGTCAAACCAATGAATTTTAACCTATCATTCTTCACTGTTGTTAGCAGTCTTCTGTTGCCAAATATGACCTTTTATTTTTAAATAATGGAAGTTAGCTTGATTTGGTTTCATTACATTGTTTCTTGGTTAATTCCTTGGAGATTTTTGATACCCTCAGAGATTGTCAGATTAGCATCCAGAGAGCAGCTTCTCCCTGCTTTGCATGACTACCTGGTTATTTTATTTTATTTTTTTAAAATAAAAGTAAGCTTTCTTTTTCTTCCCATAAAATGAATGATAATGAAATTCTTATGAAGAACCACTTGAGCTCCTCATTCCCAGGAAGGATTGTAAAAATGTTTTATATGTAAATGTCACTTACTAGACTCCATCCACTGATTTTCACTTACTTAATACCAATTTGATTGAATTCATGAGGAGAGATTAATTAACAGTGCATAACTTAATTGTGTCTAAAAAAGAGTGATTTCGTAGTAGCTTCCATGCCTATCAAAATGTCATTAATGCATTTATTCCTTTGTCCTAAGAAAAATAGGGGAATCATTTTTACTTTTCAATTATTATGAAAAATAGTTGGTACTCAATTTCTCCTGATGGAGAAATTCAGAGATAATCAGTAAAACAATTTCTTTCACAGCAGTAACAGACCTCTAAAATATATTTTTTTTAGTTCACTACCTTCAAGCACTTAAGGTAGAATTATTCCCGTTATCCCTATTTATACATTAGAAATTTGTTATAGATTAATTGATAGTGATTCGTCTAGAATCTGTGGAGTTGTGGTAGTAGAATAACTCCGCTGAGGCTAAAGCCTCAGGTTTCTGCCTCCTTATGCTACACAATTTTATTTTTGTTTCAGGTGAAATCACCGATTTTCTTTCAAATGTATATGGAAAATTTAAGAGAGATATTATTAGAACATGTACGATACTGTTATACACAGAATGCAATTTGGTATACCTTTTCAAGGAAGTAATTTGACAAGAGCTTTAAATATATTTTTATGTTTTTCCCAACAATTTTACTTCTAAAAATCTGTAGACAATCTGATATAGGTACAAGGATATTTGTAACTTGGTTTATGAAAAGAAAAATTAGAAATTTTGATATCCAATTATAATGTAATGGTTAAGTTAACTGTTATAACTATATAATAAAATGTTATGTAGTGATCAAAATTATGTTTTTAAATCCATGTTTCATAGGATGAGAATTGATTATAATATGATATTTAATGAATATAGCAGGAAGTAAAACTTTAACATTTAAAGGTTTGTTTACAATGGCATGTGACCCACCTGGGCAACTCGGTGAGACCTCATCTCTACAATAAATCAAAAATTAACTGGGTGTGGTAGCGCGCGCCTGTAGTTCCAGGCACTTGGAAGGCTGAGGCGGAAGGATCGCCGGAGCCCAGCAGGTCGAGGCTGCGGTGGCCGGGAGCGGCCACTGCACCCCAGTCTGGTTGACAGAGTGAGACTCCAACTTAAAAAAATAAAATAAAATAAAATGGCATATGTATACAAATACGTTTAAATAATGGAAATGTTTTATTTTCTTTTTTATGATTTTAAAATTTTTCATATTTTGTGTGATGAATATTAAAAAGCATTTAAAGTATAATCAAAGAATGAATAAGGGAGAGAATAAAGCCTTTGTTTGACTCTCTTTAATCAACCATTTCCTTAGAGGATCTTAATTTAATTGTGTGGTTTCTACACTTTTTAAAAAGGTTTTGTTACATTACTGATACCAAAATAAATGAGAGTGATAAAGAGAGGAACCCAGAGAGAGTAACATTTATTAGATGCTTATTCTATACTAATATGTACCTCAGGTCATTTGTTGTTGTTTTTTGTTTTTGTTTTTGTTTTGAATCAGTCTCATTCTGTTGCCCAGACTGTAGTGAAATGACGTGATCTTGGCTATCACAGACTCCTAGACTCAGGTGATCCTTCCACCTCAGCCTCGAAGTAGCTGGAACTACAGGTGTCACCACCAGGCCCAGCTAATTTTTTGATTTTTGTAGAAAGGTGGTCTCGCTATGTTGCTGGTATTGGTTGCTTAAAGTCCTGAGCTCAAGCAGTCCTCCCACCTTGGCCTCCCAAAGTGCTGGGATTACAAGCTTAAACCACCAATGCCAACCAGGTCTTTTTCTATATACACTGAACTTGTGTTTTAAAAAAGATGACTGTGACGGAGAGAAGATGGCGGCGGGACGGCCTGGTCTGTGAGACGCTCCGCAAGGAAGAACACAGAGAGCCTCTAGCTGTCTCTCTGGGGGCTGCGGATCCCATCGTTGGCAGCCCACTGTTCACGCGGAACTCGGTGGTCACTGCTGCTGAGATATCACACCGATCTGGACAGCCTGAAGCTGCGGATAGAGCAGCCGCTGCAGCCACCGCCTCAGTAGCGCCATTACAGATCACCCCTCCCATGCCGGAGGTGATCCACGACTTCAGACTCTGAAGCTTCTCCAAGCAAGATCTGCTGAG
>CAUYQG010155414.1:0-27835 GCA_963574415.1 Tarsius wallacei
CATGGTAGCACGCACCTGTAGTTCCGGCTACTCAGAAGGCTGAGGCGGAAGGATCGCCGGAGCCCAGCAGGTCGAGGCTGCGGTGGCCGGGAGCGGCCACTGAACTCCAGTCTGGGTGACAGAGTGAGACTCCAACTCAAAAAAAAAAAAAAAAGACACTGTCTATACCTGTATGTTTACTGTAGCACTATTCATAGTAGCAAAGCCATAGAACTAAACTAGGTGCCCATGAACGGTGGACTGGATAAAGACAATGTGGCACATATATACCATAGAGTACTATGCATACACAGAAAGGAATGAAATCATGTTCTTTGCAGCAACATGGATGCAGCTAGAGGCCATCATTATCAGCAAAATTAACACACAAACAGAAAACTGTACTCTGTATGTTCTCACTTTTAAGTGGGAGCTAAATATTGGGTACACTTAGACATAAAAATGGGAACAACAATCACTGGGAACTCCTGAAGAGGAAGGCAGTGAGGAGGGAAAGGGTTGAAAAACCACTCATTGGGTACCATGCATACTACCTGGGTGATGGGCTCAATAGAAACCCAAACAATATACCCATGTAACAAACCTGCACACATACCCCTTGAATCTAATTAAACATTTTTTAATGTTCATTAGGTAGAAAAAAAAGTATTATTTTAAGTAAATATCTGATTCCCTAACAAAGTTTTGATGCACAACCAGTTTGTAATTGGAGACTGACTGTAATTCAGATGGCATCTGATCTGTAGTCTCCAATGCTGACATCATTCAATGATACTTTCTGCCTTCCACATACAGATTAGTTCTGTTTTGGAAGAGTGCATAGCTTCTATTGTTCACTTTTCAGATTACTTTTTATTTTAATTCCCTAGAGCTCATTTCTAAACCATGAAAATATTTGGTTACACTGAATATCTTCCATCTGTTTATGAAATTATTAAATCTCCTTTTGGAATCTGGGTGCAAGAACAAGTGGTTCAAATATGCCCATCAACATAACTTCATGAGTATTAGAGAAAATTAAAACAAATAATTCTACTACCTCTCACTTTTTCTAAGACCAAAACTGAATTTTTAAAAATATGCAAGTCCTAAGCCCTTATAACTATATAACAGGAGTAGCAGTACTCCTTACATTACTCCTTGCAACATGCTGAGAATCAGAGTTCAATATTTCAGCCCCACTGCCCATCTTCTCCATCACAATCCCATGGGAAGAAGCAAAATTCCCACATAATAGGCTGTTATATGAAATAATTAGAATTTGACAACTCATTTCAATTTAGAGATGTCTTCTTTAAAATTCCCCCCATAAGGTTTTCGGCTTTGCTAGTTCTGTGTTGCTGTCAAGAATCCAATTTTATGAAGAATCTTTGACAGTGTTCATGTAATGTTGCAAATTCATTCAGTCATGGTACATATTTCATGGAGAAACTGCCAGAAAAACAAACAAAGCATTATCATTTACTGTCATCACAGTTATAAAATCCATGGAGTGTAAGGGGGAAAAAAATGCATTGCACCAGGTCCAGCAGAACACCGAGTGAGACTCTTCAAGACCGCAGAGCAAGAGTGCAATAACAGGTCATAATCATGGTTAATGGAAACATTTTCTTCCTTGGGAATGACCAAACATGACATAAATTGAACACATGGGTTTTTTTCAGCTATTAAATGAACTTGAAGGAACTTGAATATTTTAATTGTTTCCTTAAGTATTAAGGACTCTGGAAAATAAGAATATTGAAGGCTAGTATAACAACTCTGATTTTTAAAAAGAGTTTTAAAGAGTTACCTCATGGAATAAACTAAACAGACAATGATCTTGATAATGTGAATTTATTTTTTATTGCCTAAAAGAATATATTTTAAGTAGAATGCCTAGTGACGTGCCATTCTGCCAATATTTGGCAAACCAAATGGCACTAATAGGTGAAAACTTCAGAATCTCACGCTAAAGGAAAATAGTTCTGAAAAAAATAAGGTTCTGTAGGTACAAAAGGGGAATATGAGTGAAAAACAAAAGAGCCCTCAAGGGGTAAAAGAATTAAAAAACTATAAGTATAAATCTTGCCTAATCCCAAGGTAAACAGAATCTGAAAAAATCAGCTCAACACTTTAGAGCATCACCAATAGGAAAAAGTCTGATGTATAGAAGATAAACCAACACTCTGATTCTATTCTGATACCTCTTCATTCTGCCTTGATCACCAATAAAACAGCTTTATTTCTTCATTCGTTTATTTATTTAATTGCTGTAGACTTGTGTATTGGGCATTATGCTAGGCACAAAGAATGCAGTAGTAAATTCTAGTAAGAAAGACTACAACAGTGGAAGAAACAGACAGATAGGGAGATATAAGACTGGTTGCTAATGCCACTTTGGGGGTAAATATCGGATGCTATGTTAGGTTGTAAAAGGCATACAGGCCCTAAGTTTGGGCTATTAGAAAAGTTTTTTCAAAGGGAAATGAGAAAAGAATAGTTCAAGCATATAGAAATGCATATGTAAAGGCTCAATGAATTGAGATAGAGAGAGAGAGAGAGTGAGAGCTATAGCAAGATGAATGAAGTGTATTGTGGCCAGAGCTTTCTGTTTGATAAGAGTTGCAGAAGAAAAGGTAAGGGACATAAACAGTGACAGAGTGGTTTAAAATGCTTTAATTGTAAGTCTCAGAAACCAAAGTCAAACAAAGTTAAGCAAGAGAAAAAGAAGAGGAATTTATTGGAATTGTGTTGGGACATTGAATAATCATGCTATGGGAAAGGAAGGATATGCCAGGGTCTCAAACAGATAGAAGGAGAATTGACTATCATCAAAACTACCTATAACTCATCTCTACTTTTTCTTCCTGTTGATTTTATTATTCTCATAGCTTTGGCCCATGGCAGAAAACATGGACACCAATAGTTCTTGAGTTTTATATCTAGGATTCAACATTTAGAAATTGAAACAAATTCTCCTTCTTATTTTCAGCTTTAGAAATTTGGAGAAAGTACACTAATCCATGTTTTTTTTTTTCTTTTAGTTAACTCTTCTACTATGTGCCAGGCACTATCTGGTGTGCTGAGGGCATGTGACAAACAAGACAGCTAAATCATCCTCATGGAGTTCACATTCAAGTGAGGGGAGGGGAGACAGTAAACAAGCAACTAATGCATGAACAACACAATTTTAGGTGGTACTACATGTCAATAGAAAAAGATACAACAAAAGGTGATCACATGGTTTGGTGAATGAGGAAGGGGAAACTGATAGGTATCACCAAGAAGGTGATATTTGAATCAAGCTAAGTTGAATGAGAGTCAGCTCCTGATAATACCAAAGGGGAGAGTTTTAGGGAAAGGAATCAGTAAATGTGAAACTTCAATCGAGAAAGCATATTTGACAGTTCAAAAAACAAGACGAAGGCCAGTGTAGTCACTGTAGTGAGTAAAGAGAAGGGCAGAACAATATTGGCTTGAGATAAAATCAGAAGTTGGAAAATATACAACCTTATAAACCTTATAACATCAATTTTATTCTAAGTGAAACAGAAAACCATAGTAGGTGATGGGATGGGGAGAAAAAGTAAAAAGAGGAATGCCAACTATAAAGCTCTTGCTGTAATTTAGGCAAAAAATACCAGTGGCTTGGACTATGGTAATAGAAGAAAAGGTGGAAAGAAGTGGGTGGATTCAGGAAATATTTTGGAAATAGGACCAAAAGAGCTTGATGATGAGCTAGATGTAAGAAAGTAAGGGAGAGAAATTCTGGATTAGAGTAAGTGAGCAACTGAGTGAGTTGTGATACCATTTACTAAGCTGGAAAATTCCAGAGGAGGAACAGGAAAGTTTTTAGGAAGTGGGCTACATGAGCTGGGGTGGAAGAGAGGCAGGAGTTATATTTTGGGGGGTTGTAATGTCTATTACACATCAAAAAAGTTATTAAAAATTTAGATAGATACACTTTTGGAAACTTAGAACCTTAAGGATTCAGATTTTCCTACACTTGTTAAATCTAAATGGGTTATAACTACATCCATTTGGTAAGAAGAGACAACAATTTACTGAAGATGGCAGGTACACATGCCAAGTACAAATGTATATACACATGCATATATTATGGCTATATGTATATGTACTTGTATCTGTATTGTGTATATGAATTCAGATTGGGCCATGGCAGAAAAATGGCTTACATTAGAAACATAAGGAGATATGGCACAGACTAGAGGTCCAATGATTGAATAGCCCTACATGCCCCCTCCAGCAACCACTGAAGGTGGCAATTCACCCTTAACTCAGCAGTTATGCGGGGAGAGGATTGGATGAAATAAATATATATTGAATACATACTGTGTTCTGTGTTCAATTGAATGTATACCCTTTCCCAATGGCTACAGATAACTGAATTTAAAAGATCAGTCTTTCACTAAACTTCTAAAATATCTCCTCTCATGAAAAAAAGAAATGAAAAGAAAGAAAGAAAACTTGCCCAAAAGGTGATTACCATTTCAAATCCTGTGGACTTGTCAGGAAGGTCCTACATAGTCAACTCTTTCTGCCTCATCCACCAAGGAAATTTATAATTCTGACAAGATATCTGTCTTTCAGAACATCCCTGCAGGAGGTTGTCAACTTTTAAAAATGGTGCCCTGAATAGAATGGAGGAAAGTAGTTAATGTGCTTGTTTTCATGGATTAAAGTTCATGGACTCCACCCCAAACATCATTGACAACTGGTGTGACATGTAATCTATCCTGGCTCCTTTTATTTTAAACATTGCTCTTCCTTAGAAATCTCTTTAATGAATGCCTGTTCCCTGGATTGATTATTCTCGCCCCAGCAATCCTTTGTGCATTTGTGTAATTTAATTAAATGACATATGTTAAGTATCTACATTCATGCTTAATACATAATAGATGTTCAATTGACAATAGTAAATAATAAAACTTGTGTGGTTAGTGTCATTTGCTTAGATTTTAAAGTTTGGGCTTTATGGAATTCTGTTTTTTATGAAAGCTGATTCCGCAATTACATATCTTATGCTCTATGCTATGCTATAAATGTTGGAAATTATCATTTCTGCCTATTTTGAGTCTACAGATGTTGATCACCATCACTCTTTCTGAACCTTTACTGAAACAGCCCACGGTGTTAACTCACATTCATCTATTTTGCAGACATTAATTCCCACTGCCTAGTTCAATGCTATACTGAAATTATCTTTTTACCTGGAAAGAGCCAGGAAAAACATAGTTTTTCCCTTAAAAATTTTACAAAATTTCTTTTTTTTCTTAAGATAAGGATATGATTTTTATTATATTTTAGAATAGAATCTTGTCATTTCCACTTAATGGAGGTTTTACTAATATAAAAATAACAGATGACCATCATAAGACACATGGAAAACAAAGCAGTAAAATACGGAGTATACTCTATCATTTCTTTTTGAGGCATTCAGCCCAAGTCTTCTGGCCCCTATACTTGAGAGTTAGCAAACGTGTTGGAGCACCACAGGACATGACATATCACAGCCTGTCTTTTGACAGATGTGTGCCTAAGAAACTTGTGCTTTTAAGCTGTATTTACATTACAAAGCCATAACTTCTATTTTGACAGCCAGGTTTTGTAGCAGTTCACTTCAGTTGTCATATTAGGAGTTCATTTTTGACCTGACAGTCTGTGCCAATATTTGCTTTTGTCAAATTTGGCTTGTCAAAGTGGAAAATATATCAAAACCCCATAACACAAGTGACAACAATTATCCCAACTAAAAACATAATTCCAACATGTTATGCATTTTGCTTATATAAAAGTACATAAATAAAACATCCCTTTTTTAAAAAAAAAGTCAACTTATAATGAATAAAATATGATTTGTTTAGCAAGATTCAGACATAGAAAGGACCATTAGGGTACATTATACATATATTTCCAAATAACAATTCCTTGTAGATATTAAATGTCTAGCTGATTAAAGCATATTCTCAAGAATTTTGCTATGTGGATTTATGCATATTTATTTGTTTTTATATTAAAGATCTGGGATACAAGTCAGGATTAGGTATACAAATAGTCATTGTACAGGTAAAGTTTGGGTCTTACTTTGGTACCCACTTTACCTGGTTTGAGATCAGGTACCCTTATTGATGTTATAAGTACCCCTCCCCTGGCAGTTTCCCACTACTGCCAATCCCTTTCTTATAGTATTATGATAATTGTTCAGGGTCCTCTTATGAGTTGAACATGTGATACTCAGTTCTTTGTTTCTGTGATAGATCACTGAGTTGTATAGACTCTAAGTCCATCCAAGTTGCTACATATTTACAATAACAAACACACTTAATGTGTGTATATTCCATGCATCTAGACTCTGGCAATTCTGCGTGAAGAGTTTGCACTCTACCACTGAAAACAAACAAATGAGAAATCTATAGCCATCGTTGCAGAAAAGTTTTAAGAACGTGGTAGTAATGTATTTAAATTTTTACTTTAATACACAAGTTACTATTTAGTGATGCATCTGTGAATTTGTCAGCCTGCAAACTGCAGGAAGAGTTTCATTCTGAAGCATTTGAAGCTGCTTCTGCTAAGTGGTTTCTCTTACAGGGAGTGAACATGACATGAGCTCTAAAACCATAACCATGATTCATAGTCCATGATTTGCTCATGGATAAGCAAAAACAACAAAAATGCTTTCATAATTAGGCTTCTAGGTAACATGGTATTTGAGGACCAAGACTGAAAGCTCACTGAAGACGGGAGTCTGGCCTCCTTCCCTTGTAGAATGCATTAAAATGAACATTTATCAAATACATGCATACTATGTCGGCACACTGTTGTTCTTGATTTCATTTCTTCTAGGTAGTTTTTGTTCTTAAGGGCAGCATGGATAACAATAGCATCCTAAATTTTCTTTGACTAGCCATTTGCTGATCTCCACCAGGGACACAAAGTGGAAAATTAACTCAAAGAATATTCATTAAATCTGGACATTTAGAATTTATGCACTAAAAACAGATCACCGCTATGCCAAAAGCAGGAATAGAATCACAAATTATAGGAGTGAAGCAATTTAGAATTGACATAACTGTGAGAGAGGCTAATTATCAGCAGAGGCAGCTAATTCAAATGCTGTAGAATGACACTTTTCCTGTAGTTTTGGCTGACACATTTACGCTATAAATCACCAAAGAGTAATGTGTTTATCAAAGTAAAAAGTTAAATATATCATTACGATTCCTTAAAACAACAATTTTGTTACTATGACTATCTATTTATGTAGCTTGGATATAAAGAAAAAAGAGAATGCATTTTATGTATTTTTATATAAAAAATTAGAATTAAATGTAAAAGAAAGAAACAATCTAATAGAAAAATAATATTTTAGAATTCTAGTCAATTGTATTCAATATACTTCTATTAAATATATATTGAAAATATACATATTCTACTATACTCTTGTTTTATGTAATTGGATTTTAAAATATGTCCTAAGTTTTTCTCTTATGTCATAGAACCAATTTATACTTTTTTTTCCCCCTACCAGCCTGTTATAGACACTACCCCAACATACAATCTGTAGGCACTGGCTAATATAGTGTTGTCTCTGGATGTGCTGGCTTTAAAATTATTCATTTTGGATCCAAATCTTGATTCTGCTACTTATCCTGTATGACTTTGGGGAATTTCCTAACATTCTCTGTACTTGAGCTTTCTTATCTGTAAAATGGGAATAATATTACATACTTTCCAGTATTGTGGGGAGATTAAATGTGGAACACATTAAAGAGTTTAGAACCACTTGAGCAGAAATTAAGTGGTCAATGATTGTCATTATCTTACAGAAATAATGGGGTGCTATTTTCAAGGATTAAAAAATAAAAAAATTCATATGTAATATCTAGAAATACAGTTTATGTCACAATACTTTTGGTAATATTTGGTCAGATTTTTATAATAGTTTCACACTATAACTCTTTAATTAGACATTGTAGAATGCAATATATGACTGGTTGTTTCTGTCTATGGTTTTTAGAATTCTAAGCATAAAAGAGACCTGCAGAAATTCATCCTTTATTTAATAGAGGTATTAGTAGAAAGGAAAAAGTCCCTGTGTCAAAACACAATTAATAATCCTTTAAGAGATGCATGGGTCATACTGGTCAAGAAATAATTTTAAAGTGTCAGGTTCAGAAATCAGATCGAACCCCTTAATTTTATAAATGAGGATAAAGAATCAGAGAGATTAAATAGCTTACCCAGAGTCACTCAGCTGGTTAGTAAGAGGCAGTGTGTCACAGTTTATTAGGAACATTTTATCACTAACTGGGTGACCTCCAGCAAATTATGCAACCTCCCTGAGCCCCCTTGTTCTCATTGGTATAATGAGTAAAACCTACCAATAGAATGATATGCTGCATGGAAAGCATACAGGCAAACTTTCATGCAGCCTTATGCCCTCCTGTGACCCAGAGAGGAAAAGAAGAGTATCCTTTGTTAAAATAAAGGAGTGCACATTATTGTCACTGCAGAAAAAGAATGCTGCAAGCTGTCAGAGAGCACCAAGGAGTGGATGGAGTTGCTCCAGTGGTTTGAAGATCCCTGAGAGACAAGACCCTTTTCTAATCATTCAACAGATAGTTATTGAACACTTACTACGATGTGGCAGCAACTGTTCGAGGTGCAGGGAATACAGCAGTGAAGAAAACAAAAATTCTGCCCTATGGAGCTCACGTTTTAGTGGGGAGGAGATGCAGATCACAAGAAAAAAGAAAAATAGATAATGTGTTCAATTGTGATAAGTGCTCTGGAAAAACAAGGCAAAGAAAGGGGTGAATGTTTCTGTGTAAGGGGAGGAGACTGTGATGAATTTTAAATGAGGTGGGGAAGGAACAGAAGGCTTCTTGACAAACCACGTTAAAAATCATTGTTTTCCAATGTAGGAAAAATATCTCCCTCAAAGAAATGCAAAAATCCCTGGATTCTGATGTATCAGGATTTTGATTACAGCTTTAGTTTATAATAGCAAGCAAATGTAAGTAACATGAAGCCCCAAATGAAGAGTTTGTTAAATAAAATATGTACAAAAAAATTACACAACTTTTTAATGTTGTTTGTGAACGATGATGTAATGGCATAGCTATGTTTTGAAGACATATGTAACATACGCTACTGGTTTCTTAAGTGTATTTCCCTCAAATTAAAAAAAGTGGAATAGTATTGCACAAAATGTTAATTTGTTTTATATTATGGAGGTGGATAGAGATCCCTAATTTAAAACAAAACTTATTTGCTTACATTTTCTGCCAGAAAAAGTATTATTTCGAGGTTAAAACAAACAAAAAAGGTACTAAGTTAGAATAATTAATGTGAAAAGTGCTAGAGAACTCTTACAAATGCCTTTGATAAGACATAGAAATGATGTTTATCTAATTTAAAGATGACATGATCTAAAAAGAGCATTAACATGGTGTTATGAAAAATAAAAAATAAAATGTTTTTGAGTTGGTATTTCACACTGTTGCTTAAGCTGGAGTGCAGTAGTATAACCACAGCTCACTGTAGCCAACTTCCTGGGCTCAGGTGACCCTTCCACCTCAGCCTTCCAAGTAGCTGGGACTACAGAAAAATTCTACCACACTATGCTAATTATTTATTTATTTATTTATTTATTTGTAGAGATGAGGTCTCACTATGTCGTCTAGACTGGTCTCAAGCTCTTGGAAACAAGCAATCCTCTTGCCTCGGCCTCCCAAAATGCTAGGATTACAGGCATGAGCCACTGTGCCCGACCTGAAAAATCAAAATTTAGAACTTAAGTTTACATACCATAAGGTGGGCCAAAGACATCAATATGAATATCATTAAAAATAAGTCTTTGGATTCTAGATATTAGTCCTTTGTCAGATGTGTAGTTTGTGAATATCTTCTCCCATTCTGTACATTGCCTATTTGCTCTGTTGAGTATTTCTTTTGCTGTGCAGAAACTTCTTAGTTCAATTAAGTCCCACAAATTTATTTTTATTTTTGTTGCATTTGCTTTTGGGGTTTTAGCCATAAAGTTTTTGCCTGGTCAATGGTCCAGAAGAGTTTTTCCTAGGTTTTCTTCTAGGACTTTTGTGGGTTCAGGTCTAACATTTAAGTCTGTAATTCATCTTGAGTTAATTTTTTTATATGAGGAGATGTAGGATCAAGTTTCATTTTCTGCATGCAGCTATCCAATTTTCCTAGCACCATTTGTTGAATAGGGTGTCCTTTCCCTACTGTATGTTTTTGTTTGCTTTGTCAAAGTTTGGTTGGTTGTAGGTATTTGGGTTTATTTCTGAATTCTCTATTTTGTTCCATTGGTCCATGTGTCTGCTCTTGTAACAGTACCATACTGTTTGGGTTATGACAGCCTTGTAGTGTAGTTTGAAGTCAGGTAATGTGCTGCCTCCAGCTTTGTTCTTTTTGCTTAGGATTGCTTTGGCTATTCTGGCTCTTTATTGGCTCCATATGAATTTGAGGATCGTTTTTTCTAATTCTGTGAAAAATGATGTTGGTAGTTTGATAGGTTTAGCACTGACCCTGTAGATTACTTTTAATCATATGGTCATTTTAACAATGTTGCATGGGATGCATGGGATGTTTTTTCATTTGTTTGTATAGTCTACAGTTTCTTTCATCAGAGTTGTGTAGTTCTTTTTGTAGAGATCTTTCATCTCCTTGGTTAAATGTATTCCTAGGTATTTTAGTTTTGTGACTGCTATTGTAAATGGAATTGAGTTCTTGATTTGATTATCAGCTTGGTTGCTATTGGTATATAGCAGTGCTACTGATTTGTGTGTGTTGACTTTATACCCTAAAACTTTACTGAATTCATTATTTCAAGTTCAGGAGTCTTTCAGAAGAGTCTTTATGATTCTCTAGGTATAGGATCAGAACTCAAACAAGTCAGCAAGAAAAAAAGCAAATAACCCACTTAAAAAGTGGACAAATGACATAAACAGACATCTCTCAAAAGAAGATATACAAATGGCCAACAAACATACAAAAAAATGCTCAACATCACTCATCATCAGTGAAATGCAAATTAAAACCGCAGTGAGATACCACCTTACACCTGTCAGAATGGCCACTATTAAAAAACCAAAAAACAATAGATGCTGGCACAGTGGTAGATAAAAGGGAACACTTCTACATTGTTGGTGGGAGTGTACATTTTTGTACATGCTCAGTGGAAAGTGGTATGGGGATTTCTCAAAGAACTAAAAGTAGATTTACCATTTGATCCAGAAATCCCACTACTAGATACCTACCCAAAAGAAAAGATAATTAAATGAAAAAGACACCTGCACCTGTATGTTCACTGCAGCACAATTCACAAATGAAAAGATATGTAATCAACCTAAATAATCATTAACTGATCAGTGGGTGATGAAAATGTGATATATATATATACACCATGGAATGCTATTCAGCTACCAAAAAGAATGAAATAATGTCTTTTACAGCAACTTGGATGGAACTGGAGAACATCATCCTAAGTAAACTAACTCAGGAATGGAAAACCAAATACCACATGACCTCACTTATCAGTGGGAGCTAAACTAAGGATCTGCAGAGACATAGAGAATGGTATAGTGGACACTGAGATTCAGAAGTGGGGGGTGATGGGTGGAGGGACAAAAAAAAATTACCTATTGAGTGAAATGTACATGGGTGGAGGTGGTAGGTACTCTTAAAGCTCGGACGAAAAGCAATTTTTAGCACCCAAATGTATTGAAATAAAAATAAAAATAAATAAGTCTGAAGTCTACATTTGGATTTTTTAAAAAATCAGTTAAAGAGTTACAGAGCTGAGGGTTCCATCTTGATAGTAACTCATGCAAAAAAGAACCTGAGGGTATTAATGACCACAAGTTCAATTTGAGCTTATAGTGTGATGCGGTTGCTTAGGAGCTAATGAACTTGTATGTTTATTAATATGATTCTGGTGCCAGCACAGGAGACATGATTGTTCCACTGTAGTCTACACTGGCCAGATAAAATTGGGCCCCAGATGAGGCAAAGCAGTCACACTGCATCTTGCTTTCTTCCTTCACAGCACTAGTCACACCTACAACTCATTCATTTGTGTAACTTTTTGCTTAACTCCTGTTCTCTCTGTGGGCCTATAAGCTCCCTGAAGGCAAGGACTGTACCTTTATTGTTTACTGCTTTATCTCCATTATCTAGCATAGGCACTTACCAAAAATGTAAGGTTGTTGTTCCGGGTATTATCATTTCCAGTAACCACATTAGTTTATTCCATTTAACAGCATTTATGTAGTCTTTACATGTGTCAGGTGAGAGTCTAGGTCCTTTAGAGATAAATGTTAACTCATTAATTTTCTTTACTACCGTGTGAGGGAAGTAGGTGAGAAATGCTAAGACACAGAGAGATTAAAAGCTATGTCCAATGCTGGGTGCAGTACCTCATTCTATAAGCCAAGTTCTTTGGGAGGCTGAGGAAGAGAATCACTTGAGTTCAAGAGTTTAAAACCAGTCTGGACAATATAGCAAGATCTCATCTCTACCAAAAATAAAAATAAAAATATTAGCTGGGTGTTATAGTGTGTGCCTGTGGTCCCAGGTTCTTGGGAGACTGAGGCAGGGGAATTGTTTTGCCCCAGTATTTTGAGGATAAAATGAACTATGATCATACACTACTGCATTCTAGCATAGGGGACAGAGTGAGACTGTGAAAAAAGCAAAAACCAAGGGGAGGCCCAAACTTGACCTGTACAATGACCCCTTGTATACCTAATCCTGAATTGTACCCCACATCTTATAAATTAATTAATTAGTTAATTAACAAACTTAAGAACAAAAACCGCAAAAAACTATGTCCAAGCTGGTCAGTGGTCAGTGTCAGGAACTAAAAATCTGAATGCAGGAACTCTACATTCTGCTGATTGTTCAAAAAAATACTCTTAGAAAACTAGAGCCCACTGATACGAGATTGACCAGGAAAAGGAGTCTAGGAAGCATCATATTTGCACTATTTGAAAAGACAATTGGACCTGCTGGACTAAAAATAAACAACAAAAATGAGGTGATCTGATCTTTTGACTTCAAATTTAGAAAAGCTTTCACATAAAACAGAAATAACTAAATTTAAAGACTAAAATTAATGAAGTCCCTTACATTTAATATGTACCTGCACTTTGATTTGCTGAGTCAACCTCAATTTATGTCTATTGCTGCAACACAATTATTATTAGCATCCCATTTCATTCATAAAAATGTAGTAATCTGGGTAATCAACTATTATATGTTCACCAAATTTATGGCTTAAAAGAAGATTTCGCATTATTCACATATTTGATCATTGAAAAGTCCTATGTAATCGGTATTATTATTCACTATTCCTCATTCCTCAGCCTGAAAAAAAAAAATGTAGACTAGTTCAAAAATATTCCACCAGTCAGTGACAGAGCTACAACTTGAATTTTGATACCCTGGTTTAAACTGTGCTTTTCTCCATTTACTCTGCTGTGTAATTTGACTGGCTCTGCATTGCTACCGAGTATGAAGCCAGAACAAATGGGTAGAAATTCCAAAGAGGAACATTCATCCACAAATGAAGCACTCTATGTAATGTGTTTATACTTTTTTTTTTTTGAATTGGATCTCACTGTCGCCCAGGCTGAAGTTAAGTGGCACACTTACGGCCACCTGGGCTCAGGTGATCCTGCTGGGCTCAGGTGATCCTTCTGCCTCAGTCTTCGCAGTAGCTGGAACTGCAGGCAAGGGCCACCAGACCAGGCTACTTTTTAATTTATTGTAGAGATGAGGGCTCGCCAAGTTGCCCAGGCTGGTCTCGAACCCGTGGGCTCAGGCAATCCTCTCACCTTGGCCCCCTAAAGTGCTGGAATTGTAGGCATGAGCCACCACGCCCAGCCTATGCATTTTATTAATGACTTAATGAATGTGCTGCCTGGTCAAAAATCTTCTAGAAACTACTCAAGTACAGGACTTATTAGACATGGAGCAAAGGTTTTAGCAAGGGATATCCTGCACCAATAGGGACTTCAATAACTACCACTAAGCTTCTCAGCATGTGGAACATACATTGCTGGTGGTAAATGAACCATTAGAGGGTCATGAAATGATTTTTAGACCTACATGGACACAACATTAAAAATCACTGACCTTCCTAATGAGACTTTTTGGTTCCCTTTTCAATTATAATTTCAATCCTTCCATTACTGCCTAGGGAAAGCCTCAGATTGGTGCTATAATACTGTGTAAACATACTAAGGGAGAGCACCTTTCAACCAAGACAGCAATAGGTTTTGAGCCTTCAGGGGACAGTCATACCCAGTTAACTAGATCTGATGGTATTGTTATACTTTCACTGAATGTATTCTAATTTTGGTTTTCCATTTATAGTAATGATATAAATTTATTTAAAAATAAATTTAGATAAGTACATGAGTAAACTGAAATAAAAAACATTACATAGTTTATGTTAGAAGGTGTGGGTGGCAAAAAATGCCTCCCCCCTCAAAGATGTTCACATCCCAGTTGCCAAAATTTATGAATATGTCACCTTACATGACAAAAGAGATCTTGCAGATGAAATTAAGGATAAGAACCTTAATATGGGGAGATTATTTTGCATTATCTCAGTGGACCTATTGTGATCATGTGAGTTCTTAAAAGTGAAAAATTGTTCTCAGACGGTTTTAGAAAATGATGTGAGAACTGAAGGCTGGTCAAAGAGATGCAATGTGGCTGGCTCTGAAGATAGGGGAAGATAGAGGAAGAGAGCTACCAGCCAAGGAATGTATATGGCCTCTAGAAGATGCAAAACCAGTCTGGGCAATATAGCAAGATCCCATCTCTACAAAAAATAAAAATACTAATGTCCCAAAGGGCCTCCAGAAGGGAACACAGCCCTGCCAACACCTTGATTTTAGTTCACGAGATCCGTGTTCAACTTCTGATTCACAGAATTATAAGAAAAGAAATGCATATTGCTTAAGACACGAAGCTTATAGCAATTTGTTGCAGCAGCAGTAGGAAACTAACAAGGGTGTGGGTCTAGGCAAACTTGTGAGAGTAGTATTTAAATGACTAAAGTTTGGAAAACAATTATTCTAGATGACTTACAATGTCCCTTCCAATTAGAAGATGCTCTGGTAATATTTCATCACTTGTCATATTTCTATTCCTCCCAATAGCTATGTTTCTAGTGCTTTCACAGATGTTCCAAATAGTCATTTAAAAACAGTAAGCATTATTAACATCAAACTTGATCTTGTTTGAGAAAGTAGTTTGTTTTTCAGAGATGGAGTGTTGGAGGTGTACAAGAGGGGAGCTCCCCAAAAATCGGAATTATCTTTTGGAGGGCGTACTTCTTGTAATGCAGGCTTCCCGCTAGGTAGACAGCAGTGAAACCATCGGCATCAGTGTGCCAGTTAGCATTGTTGTGAGAGGTTGTGTTTAGCTTCAGCTATTATTTTTTTTTTTGTAGATTATTTTAATACATTTGCCCATTTCATGATGGGTGATTTACGAGTGCACCTACCCACATTGCACTGAGTATTCAGCAGTTTTTCTTTTTTTTTTTTTTTAATCAAAACTGGCATGAGTCCCATGCCTCACTCTCCCTATTTGTCTGATCTCACCCTGAACAATTTTGTTTGTTTGTTTGTTTTCCTGATGAAAAATGTCCTCAAAGGGAAATGTTCTCCGATGTGGAAGAGGTGAAACAAAAAACAAACAATGCACTAAAAGACTAAAAATTTAGGAGTTCAAAAACTGTTTTGAGCAGTGGAAAAAGTGTTAAATAGGTATATTGCATCAAATGAAGAGTATGGAAGGTGACTGAAGTTTAAACATGTAAAAATAAATACACAATATTTCATAAATAAATTCCAGGCTCTGGGGGGGGCGTGTCCCCCTCATATGTGTGGCACACTGATTTGCCATTACATCATTTTTTCATAGATTCTCTTATGTTAGAGTTATCCACTTGTCCCAAATTAGTGAGTTTCATTACCCACACATCACAATATTTTTCTTGAAAGGCAAGAATGCACTTCTAGATTCTGGAGAGTCTCAACTTCCAGATTAATCTAAGGAAATTTTTTACTCTGCTTTATATTAAAAGCAATCAAACAAAGTGTACCAATAAAACAGAAGTTGAATTTGATGGTATTTACTTTGTCAGTGTTACAATGTAAGAGAAAATAATTAGGTTTAACCAAGTCTGTTTTCTCCACATTGTTTTGTTCTGCCATTTTGAAAATTCACAGCCTACAAACTCATGTTGATTACATTAATGCTTGACAATCTGGTTTATGCAAGAATTAACCATTCACTATTCATCACTTGCTACTTTGACTTCATTACACATGTTGAGATGAGTGAATATGTCTTCAGGAGAGAAACAAGAGTTAATCAAAGACAAAGAGAAATGTGTGCCCCCTACATGGTGTGATTATACCTTATACATGTAATCTGTAGACCAATAAAGCAGAACACTCACATAGCCAGTGAATAAATAATCAAATTCATTAAAAGAGAGCCTGTCATCGCATAATGTTAGTCAAATGCTTTTTGACTAATTTGCCTCAAGCTACTAATGCGGCAAATTGATGTCAGCTAATCTTGAATCCAAAGAGGGGCATATTTCAAAACTAGAGGGTTATTTTAAGAAAAAAAATTCATCATTCTTAGGTTTAATTCATTTATCTTGAACAAATGTATCTTAATGCTAATGCCACTGAAATAATACCCGAGAGCAGATTTGAAAACGGCAAGCTGTAATTTATTGTGGCTCAGGAGGATGAAATCTCCAAAAATGCCTGTTAACAAATGGTCAGAAAGTGTGGATTAGGATACTACTCCGATTCATTGTGTTCAGGGCATTAGAGTGTCATACTTCACTCACATGCCACAAATCGTAACAAGAATGGAAAACTGATCTTTTCCTTTTTAAGTTAATCCATTTCCACCTCAGTTCTAACAAGAAAATGTCATATTCTTTAGTCAAGAATGATTTGACTATATATTACCCTGATCCATATTATTAGAAAATATATATTCAAGCTCTTTAACCGCTGAACTGTTCACAGGATACAAAGCCAATATTCAATTATTGTGCTTTCACCATTGAAAAGAATAAAAAAGATACTTTTTATTTTCTTTCAAATTTGTGTTATTCCTGATATAAGTGGGGAATCCTTTGAAGTCATGTGGTATTTGTTTTAGAACAGAGGTAATATCACCAGAACCTTAGGTTCCAGCAAGTCATTAATTAGTTGATAATTAACATAGAATTTGTTGCAGGAATCTTACTGATTAATTATTTCTGAAATCATTTTAATAAGTTTAACTTTATAAAATTTGTTTTTATATCCATTGCCTCCTCCTAACATATCCCCAGTTTCAGATAGAACTGAGAGAAACTTAATAAAGACGCATAGCACTGCCCTATCCTCACCCAGTTTAAGTTGTATTATAATATTAGACTTTTCACTTCCTGGAAACAAGAGCTTACTGTCTAAAGTTATAAAACAGGGATTGTGTTTCTCATCTTACTGGATATCCTCAGTGGGTAGTGTTAAAGAAACTGTACACATACAGTTGTATATGCATACTTTAATAACACCAAAGAGTACTGTTTGTTTTATGTTTTAAAAAAAAAGAGTTGATTTAAAAGTGAGCAGGTAAACATCTTCTCAAGGCTTATAACAAGTATCTGCTTTTAGTTCAAAGACTTAAATTCGGTTTGCCTAGACAACTTCTTAGTTTCAGGAGCTGCTGTATTAGTTGGTTTGGGAAGAATTTGATGCAATTATATTTTTGTCTTTAAATGTGAAATTGGGAAACATCTTAAGTGTTGATAATCTGCCTAAAGACAAGAGACCCTCTATACTAATTTCTAATAACTATATGGCTCATATACTTTTCTAGCTAAATCAAGTTTTTTGAAGAGAACTCATAAGTACTTATCACATATATTAATTGATGTTTCTATTTATGTCATTTTGAAGTCCTGAAAGTCTTTTTCAGAAAAAAAAAATCAAAGATGATTCTTAGTAATATACTTGATAGAAATACTATATAACTCCAATAATCCTTAGAGATATGTACTTATTTATGTTCTTTTTTTGTAGGAGTCAGTAATTCTGTTTTCAGCGAGGATAAGATAATAGATGCATGCTACACTTATAAACTATTAGCACTATTCTAAAAAGGAAAAAAATAAATTCACAGCTGCTTCCAAGACAGTATATTATTAGATCTTAATATTTAACTTAGTTTGCTCACCAAAATTGATTTGCTATTGCTGTTGTTATGACTGCTTCCAGGTGGTTGTCTGCTTTAAAGAAATACACAATTAAATTAGTTCAGGAATGCTCTATGCCTAAATTATATTTGTTACTTTTATTTTTATTTTGAAGTCCCCTGAAGTGAATCATTTCATTTGGTTTTTGAAAGCAATAGCATGGCTTTTCTTGCCATGTGTCTCAACTCTCAAAATATCAGTCAACAGAACAAGCAACGTGATGATTGAACCTTTTCAATAGAGATGTCTCCTACACAAATGTTCTCCTACACAGATTGCCAAACTGAAACCTGGCATGTTTTTATTGAAAACAATGCACTTCTGGCCCTCTACATGGAGTCCTCCAAGTTTTAATACTGAGAATCTTTCTTTATGCCAGAAATACTGCCCTATGAAGCAAAAGGGATGGCCTTCAGCATTGGGGTAATTTACCATCATGTTTCTTACATGCATTTTTGGCAGACTTAAAGTGAATATTCCCAAACTCTGTTCCCTCAAATATTTTACATCTCTGTTTGTTCTGTAATCCTTCACACTTCATTCTTTTTCAACTCCAAATCTCTTAAACCAGCTCAATCCAGAATCCATGAGTGATTTACCTTTGGATCTGCTCGCTATTCCTGTGTGGCTCTTTAAACTAGATATCCTCTTATAATTTAAATTTCTAAGTCTCATTGTGCCCTGATGTTGTCTTCCCTAGAAAAAAGAAAATATGACTATGATCACACTAAAACTATAGGAATTACATAATTGAGTGTGTACTGCTGCTTCTTAAATTCCTTGCTTTGGTTTGTTTTCCAGGTTTTGTTCATTTTGGTATTGACCACATATACCATCTTTTCCAGGACTGGCTTGTTTCACAGTCTGAATGGGTAACAATCTGAGAGGTGTGACCTCAGGACCCCAGGATGGCCGCCCTCCCATCATCAAGAAACCCTGCTCCCTACTCTCACTGCCCAACCTCTTCACTGTTGCTTGGGATGCCATTCAGCAAAGGATGAATTTTTTTCAGTGCACAATAAACACTAGGCTGAAAATTCAAGTAAAGTTGAAAAAATGGCAAATACCACAAAAATTAGATGATCTCAAGTGTTGTAGGTTTTGCTAGATGACAAGATACAGGGGTATAGAACACATTTTACTTCAGATGAGAGAAGGGGGCATTAGATGGACAAAAAGGAAGACTAAGAATGAAACTCAGCCCCTTCCTATTTTTGTTTATGGTCAAACCTTGTCATTTTTATTATCCTAAAAAGAACAATATTTGCCATATGATTTTCCATACTACCTTACAAAGGCCTTTATTTTCTTCTTTGGTAACTAATTTTTCAGAGCATGTAGAAACATTTTGACATTGGAGTTTCTGTGTTATGGTGTAATTTATAGTCCTTCTTGCTTTCTATATCATGGCCATATTAGTGGAACATACAACTTTAAATAATTTATGTGTCAAAAAGAAAAGACTGTTTGATTTTGAGTTGTAATAGTATACTCCAAAGTACTATAATTTGTAAATCTTAATATATTAATTACTGTTACCATTGCTAATGAGTCATGCAATATAGTCTAAGCATTTATTGATCCCCAGCATTGTGCAAGTAAAAACAAATGTATCAACCTAATTTTCTGGGCCTATGTCATGTGCCTTATTCATTTCGAGTCTAACATTCTGAAAATAAATTATCAGCATGTGTACCACTTTTTAATCAAAATTTCGCTTTTACTTATCTATTTATCATATTCAATTATAAAAATGAAGCATAGTTAATTTTTTATTCATGAGCTTAATATTTTATAAGATGGAATTTATGTTCTTGAACAACTAATTCAAATTACAATAGACTGGGAGTCAGCAAATTATGGCCTGCAGGTCAAATCCAGCTGCTGCCTGTTTATGTAAACGAAGTTTTGAAGTTTTACTGGAACATAACCACACCCATTTATTTATACATTGTCTGTGGGTGTGCTGCCACAGCAGAGTTGAGAAATTGTGTCAGAGGCCATATAGTCCATGAAGTTGAAAATATTTATTACTTGCTCCTTAACAGAGATAGTTTGCCAACCCCTATTGTAGAGTATCAAAACTTCAGCAATTTGAAAGTTCTTTAATAACTTTGTAAATTATTTTCCTGTTACCAAAGAAACAATAGAAATTGTACCTTCAAAAAAATGCAGCTCAAGATCAAATGTTTGCCTGATCGAACATGATGCTAAAAATATAGCATAGTCCATGGTGGAGATCTAGACAATGCCACAATTAATTTATTAGTCTTGTGTTTTCTGAAGCCACTTTCTAATATTTCAGGCAGACTATTTGGTGACTATGATTTTTCTCTTTTTAAAAATGTGAACACAAATGATCTCAAACCAGGCAAAATGGGGACCAAAGAGAGGCCCACAGTTTACCTATACGACGTCCACTTGTATACCTAATCCTGAATTGCACCCCACATCTTTAAAATAAAATATTAAAAAATAAAAGGAGAGAGAGGAAAATATACAAAATAATCACGGAGAGTGAAAAATACTATTTGTAAAATATAAAGGGAGTAGATTGGCAACTTCCTTAGAAAGTAATATTTTCTATGAGAGGGTGTTAGAATGCTTCCAGGGTAATAAAGTTCTTATTTCTGATTTCAAAATAAAAAGACCCATATAAAGTTTGGGTGTTAAAGAAGTTATATACTGTGCAAATATTTTTATCTTGAAAAAAACATGAGCACAAACCTACTAAACAACATAGTATAGCAATTTCATATTTATAATTGTGTCTGATCCAAACACAGGAATGATATATAAAATACAAAGAGAAAGTTAAATGCAGATAAATAAAATAAAAAAGAAGAACATTATTAAGGACTAGAAACAAAATGCAAGAATCATTCATAATAAAAAATGATTAGCAAACTAATAGAAAGTTATTTAATAAAATAATGATCTATTATAAACACAATACCCAATGTCTAAGCTTTAAAACTATTCTAGTAAGAGATGACAGAGATTTATCTTATATCACTTTTTATCAAATATTATAAGAGATTTCTGAGATGATATAAGTAATAAGAAAGAAATTAGATGTTTAAATATTAGAAAGAATGATAGTTTATTTTTCAAAACATACAATTGTTTGCAGAGAAAAATCCATAGGTATTAGAAAAAAATAAACCCTACTATAATTTTTTAAAAATTCATTAGGATTGTCATGATCTATCATAGAAACAAAAAGCCAAGTACCACATGTTCTCACCCATAAGCAGAGCCTCAATATTAATCATAATACTATAAGAAAGTGATGGCAGTAGTGGGAAACTGCCAAGGGAGGGGGGAGGCACATAACATCAATAAGGGTACCTGACCTCAAACCAGGCAAAGTGGGGACCAAAAGGAGGCCCAAACTTTAACTGTATGAGGACCACTTATCTATCTAATCCTGAATTGTATCCCACATCTTTAAAATAAAATAAAAATTTTTAAAAGATAGTACTTGGCAAGTTGAACAACTGGGGGAAAAAAAAGATTGTTAGAAATAAGATCACCTTATAGAAATTAGTATTTCTATGCAAATCAAAACCACATTGAGATACCACCTAACTGGAGTAAGAATGGCCATCATTAATAAAACAAACAACAACAGATGCTGGTGAAGATGCGGAAAAAAAGGAATGCTTCTACACTGCTAATGGGAATACAAACTAGGGCAACCTCTTTGGAAGACAGTATGGCGATTTCTGAAAGAACTAGAAATTGACCTTCCATACGACCCAGCAATCCCCCTATGGGAATATACCCGGAGGAACTCAAGCCATTCTGCCAAAAAGATAGCGGCATACACATGTCTGTTGCAGCTCTATTCACAAAAGCAAAAACACGGAATCAATCATGCTGCCCACTGAAGCTGAACTGGATTTTTAAAATGTACATATACACAATGGGATATTATGCAGCCATAAAGAAGGACAAACGTATGGACTTTGCAGCAACTTGGATGGATTTAGACTCGATCACACTCAGTGATCTATCACAGAAACAAAAAACAGAGTACCATGTGTTCTCACTCATCAGCGGACCTTGAACAATTATCATAATACTATAAGAAAGGGATTGGCAGTAGTGAGAAACCGCCAGGGGAGGAAGCGTGGGATTGGCAGTTGAGGAAAACTGCCAGGGAAGGGAGGGGCACACCTCATCAACAAGGGTGCCTGCATAATAAACATTTGTATACCTAACCCTGAATTGTACCCCACATCTTTAAAATTAAAAAAATTAAGAATATTTTTTAAAGAAAACGATACCTGCAAAAAAAGTAGTATTTCTATACTCCATTAGAATATTAGAATATGTAATCAATTAAATAGTCCAATCATAATAGCAGCAAAAAATCATAGAGAACTTAGAAGTAAATCTAAAAAAAGAGATGCAGAAACTTTTCTGTGTAAATTACAAAAGATTATTAAAGAACAGAAAAGAAGATTTGGAAAGATACTTGTGGACTGGAAGATTTGAACTTTAAATCTGTGCTTTTCCCCAAATTAATCTATATGTTTAGGAAAACTATACCAAACTTCAATCAAAATTTCTACAGTCTCTCGCAAACCAAATAAATTAATAACATAATAGGAAAGAGCTAAGGAACAACATTAACTTAGAAATATTGCATGACTAAAGAGGGAGAGAGTAAAATTGTGTAATGTGAAGGTGGAAGGAGAGTTTGCCTTAGAAGTTGGGCAAGACATACTACAAAACTAAAGGAAATTAGACCATGTGGTATTGGCATCAGAGCAAATAAACCCATGGACCAGCATAGAGAATCCACAAGCACACCCATGTATGTAAGGAAATGTGGTAGAGATAGCATTACAAATAACTGGAGGAAAGAGTAAACTTTTCAACAGACATGGTTAGCACAATTGTTTATCCATTTGAAGAATAAAATTAGATTTCTACCTCACATCTATGAAAAATATGTTTTCAAGCATATTAATGCCCTCAATATTTAAATCATTGAAACTTTTAGAAAAAGTAAAGGAGAATATTTTATGATCTCAGGGTAAGAAAGACTCTCTTGAATCCAAAAATGCCACAACTATAAAGAAAACTGTTGATAAATTTGACTACATTAGAGAAAAATGAGGCTATTCAAAAAAGCACCATAAATGATATAAAAACAGAACAAAATAAAACAAATGAGCCACAGGCTTGAAGAAGATATTTGCAAGACCATAACCATCAAAAATGTATATTTATATTGTGTAAACAAAACAAAACTTCTATATAGCAACCAGAAAGAGATCAACAACCTAATATAAAAGTGGGTATAGAATCTAAGCAGAAAATTCACAGATGTAAAAACCTAAGTGTTCAATAAACTTATGAAAATAACTTTAACCTAGTTAGGAACCAGAATTATGCTACTTAAAACAAAAGATTAGGACATACCAATCAGATTGGGAAAAATTTAAAAGCTAAAAAAATTTAAAAACATTGGTGAGAATGTAAAACAATGGATATTCTTACACACTGCTGGCAGTCTCTGAAGTTGGGGAAGTTGCTGTGGAGAGAAATTTGGCAATGTTCAATAAAAAAGTAATTTATTTAATTCTACATTCAACTTCTAGATACATAGCCCAGAAAAACTCAGGTACAAGTATCCAAGGAAATTTGTACAATAATGTTCCCTGAGTCATTGTAACAGCAAAAGAATCGGAAACAACCTCAATACCCCATCAACTGGAGAATAAATAGTGGTCTACTCAGACAATTAAGCTATTGTTGAATCAGATTGATAGAGTAGGCAGTCAGGCTAGGAAAACTTCAGGGCTGTAGGAAAGTTCCAAACTCATTGATGCGTACAGGAGCGCTGCAGAATCATGCATCCAAGCACGCAGTTTAGCTATAGGAAACTTTACACCTACCTATTAGACTCATCAGACACAGCTGCCTCCTATCCAGGATGCTTGCAACTGAGAGCTGACCACCAAGGCAGGCACTAGTTAGAGACCCCAGAGCATGTGCATCAACAACCAAGGTTGACCTAAGATAACCATAAACCTTCACTGTTATACTATTAACATAAAATTACTCCCATAAAGGGGTAATAGAGGAACCTCTCACCCCCATCACACACCTGACACCATAATAGTACCAGTATGACCAATAAGGCCTGAAACTCCCCCGCCCAACTTAGAGAGGAGTAAGAGACCCAGCCCTAAGACCACCCATTTATAGGAAAAGCCTAGCCCTAAACCCACTCCTCAGTATCCCTAAGAATGAAAGTTGTAGCTCAACAATAATTGGGTGCAAAAGCAGCTGCTTTCTTTAGGTTGTTTCTGCCTGCTCTCCTCTCTGGAGAGTGTACTCTCCTTTGCTTAATAAAGCTAATTGCTTATCCTGCTTTTCTGTGTTTGCTAATTCATTCCAAATGTGAACACAAGAACCCATCATCGACCCACTCATGCCAGGAGTAGCACCCTTTCTCCCAGTAACAAGTTAGCAAAAGCACATCTAAAGTCTCAATAATAAGGGAGAAAAGGGCCGGCCTCAGTGGCTCAGCCTGCAATCCCAGCGCTTTGGGGGACCAAAGTGAGTGAATTGCCTGAGCCTGCAGGTTCGAGACACGCCTGGGCAACCTGGCGAGACCTCATCTCCACAATAAAATCAAAAATTAGCCAGGCGTGGTAGCGCGCGCCTGTAGTTCCAGCTACTTGGAAGGCTGAGGAGGAAGGATCGCTGGAGCCCAGCAGGTTGAGGCTGCAGTGGCCGGGAGCGGCCACTGCACTCCAGTCTGGGTGACAGAGTGAGACTCCAGTTCAAAACAAAAGGTGGGGGGGGGAAGGTATATAACCATATGTTCAGTACATTGTTAATATAAAATTTGAAAAGCGCAAAATATAATCAGTGGACAGCTATTTGTACAAGGACAGTAGTAATAATATGAAAGCATGCCTAGAAATGACAAACATAAATTCAGAATGAAAGAAATATTCTTGGGAGATAAAGAGTGACGTAGAAATAAGCAGGCAGCTTCACTCCTATCTCAAATTTTTATCATTTTTAATCTTAAGGAAAATATAAAACCAAGCATTTATTAATTATTATATATGAAGTACATCCGAAACCCTTTACATATATTTATATACAGTTATGTGCCACATAATGATTTATTAGTCAACAATAGACCATATATAAGACTGTAGTCCCCTATGATTATAATACAGTATTTTTACTGTGCCTTTTCTACATTTAGATATGTTTTGATACACAACTACTCACCTTTGTGTTACAGTTGACTGTGGTATTTAGTACAGTACTGTGTTGTACAGGCTTTAGCCTAGGAGCAATAGTCTATACCACAGAGCCTAGGTATGTAGCAGACTATACCATCTAGATTTGTGTAAGTATACTCGATGATGTTTACACAATGGCTAAATCACCTGACAATGTGTTTCTAAGAGTGTATTCTCATCCTTAAGTGATGCATGATGGTATTTAAGCCTCATAAAACCTCTATGAGATGTTATTATACTAATTTTACATTTGAGAAACCTAAGCACAGAGAGGTTAAATAACTGGCCCAAGGATATATGACAAGGGACTTATTTAGCTAACAGAACTGGGATTCCACCCCAGGATTACCACTCTGGAGTCTAGGCCCTTAACCACCATATTATACATCCCTGCTAGTTTGCAAATGTGAAAAAAAAATGCTGATATTTGATAGAGCTGGAATACTTGACTATCTTTTTAAAACTATGTAACTCTGACACAAGTTCAACATCCCCCATAGATATAATGATTATAGTTTTTTTTAAATAAACATAGAAATTTGCCCTCCTACTCTTAAAACTTAAAACTTACCTTTGTATTATGAGTTCCATTCTAAAGAAACTGACTCTCAGACCTCCCAGGTAGTATCAAGCAACTGAAACTCACCAGATCCACTGCATCCAGACAATAAGTTACCAGACTCATCAGCCCTCATGATTTCTTTACCCTTCTCTAAGTTCTGTTTACCAACACCTCTTCCTTACCTTTCCTAATCACTGTTTTCCTACTTATTGCAACATTCCTGCCCCACTATATAAACCCCTGACTTCAGTGGGACTGGGAGACTGATTTGATACTGAATCTCCTGTTCTCCTCAGCTTATAGTATCTGAATAAAAAGACTTCTTCCCTGGCAATACTAGTTGTCTCAGCAAATTTACTTTCTGTGTGGTGAGCAATGGGACCCTGACTGAACCCCTTTTGTTTTGATAACAACACTGTAATAATTTTATTACACTGTAAACATTTTAGCTTGAAAAAATTATATAAAAACTTTAAAGGAATTGTATTTATAAGAATAAGGCTTCCCAATGATTCTATTCCAACCACTTTTATCAATAATAATAACATAAAAATAATAATCATGAAATAATAATAATCATGAAAATAAATTGTTATTTCCAATCTTCCCTTTCTTTAAAAGCGTTCATTTTTATTGTCTTCAATATTCCTAAGCAGAATTTCTTAAAAATAGGACTCAATACTACCATTAAGTGGAAACCAAATTTGGTTATTATTTGTTCATGAATGGAAGCCATTATGCTATCTATGTATTTATAACATCTTAATCACCACCATGGCATTCAGAATTCTCTGCAGGAATGTACAAGAGCAGCTATGCGGGAACGTTTGTGCTAGTGAATTATAAATATATTCAATAATGAAGAAAACAAAAGAAGGAAATTGCCTAGATTCCCTTAGTTTGCTTTCTCTGTACCAAAAGCTGTTTCACAGTATTCATGAGCTCTCTTAAAAACAACTTAAATGTAAATTCTGAGATTCTTGTGGAGGTAAATGGACAATTGCAACTTTGTTCACAGGATTATGAGTCCTGAAGTGTGGAAAGGAGCTGGCCCAGAAAGACATCTTAGATGATCAGCAGTTCCCCGAGGCAAAAGAAGAGAAGAGGGGTGAAAATCAGACAGCAACAATTGCTGGAACAGACCCAAACAATGGTAATAAGTCAGATTTGCTTCTGTGGATGGCATTCTTCTTCTCCCTGGAAGCAAGTATGTGTTTCATACTTAAATAATTCTTAGGTTAGCCATCCACAGACCTATGTCATACAAACATGGTTGTATTCTTGATCTAAAAAAATAAATGCCACAGTCCTAAGTTCTAGCCTTAAAATCCAATGAATAAAGCACCAGACAGTGATAAAAGAAGTGAAACTTCCAAGGAGGGAAGAGAGTGAGGATTGGTGGGGCTTCAACTCATTTGAGTTTATGGGTCACCACCCACCCACCCCTGCCCTCGCAAGGGCTGTATGTGCCTCTGTGATTTTTGACCAATCTTTCTGTTCTATATGACTAGATAAAAAGCTAATGGAGAGCCGGTTCGATGGCTCAGCCTGTAATCCCGCGCCTTGGGAGGCTGAGGTGAGTGGATTGCCTGAGCCCGCGGGTTCGAGACCCGCCTGGGCAAGCGAGACCTCATCTCTACAATAAATCAAAAAAAAAAATCAGCCGGGCATGGTAGCGCG
>CAUYQG010155418.1:0-10055 GCA_963574415.1 Tarsius wallacei
ATTTGGACTTATTTATTTATTTATTTATTTATTTGAGTTAGAGTCTCACTCTGTCACCCAGACTGGAGTGCAGTGGCTGCTCCCGGCCACCGCAGCCTCGACCTGCTGGGCTCCGGTGATCCTTCCACCTCAGCCTTCCAAGTAGCTGGAACTACAGGCGCGCACTATGACATCCGGCTAATTTTTGATTTATTGTAGAGATGAGGTCTCACCAAGTTGCCCAGGCGGGTCTCAAACCCGCGGGCTCAGGCAATCCACTCACCTCAGCCTCCCAAGGCGCGGGATTACAGGCTGAGCCACGGAATCCAGCTTGGACTTAATTATTTAACAAAATTTGTCATGTAGAATTGTAATTCTTTTTTAAAATATGTAATTGAGTAAAGTAATTGTGTTAGTCTTTGAGTTGAAGTTTTAAGTTAAAGATAATTTTACTCTAAATTTGCAAAAAAAATCACAGTTAAATATTTTTAAACTTAATTTATTGGAATCTATAAGTTAAGTTCTTGACAGAACTTATTTGGTTAGTCAGACAATTAAATGGCTTAAAAGGACATACATTATCAAAACTAATGCTGATAATATTATATAGACATGCAGTAACAATTAAATTATATTAATTTTTTGAAGATATTAGTAAGATTTGTGGATTGAACTTGGGCAATCTGTTTTTCTATAAATTAAACAAATTAAGTATAAATTTTACAAAATCTAGTTTTTAGAAATGAGTTTTTTCATTTACAACAACCAGCTTCAATTGTACTATAAAACTTACTTTCAAAGCACATATTAATTTCTGAAGAGACATTTGTTGAATAAATCAATGAATGAATAATTCGTATTTTAGTGCTTTTAGGATAGTGACCTTTACTTAATCTGTAGAGTCATCTATGGTGTTTGTTTAACAAGATATATTGCAGAGTTTCCTTCTCGTAGAGCTACTGATTGAGTAGGTCTATGAGGAGTCCAGAAATCTCTGCTTTTCACTAATGTCTCATATAATTCTGACAATTAGTAATTTTGTGATTCACTGCCTCAAGGCACGTTCCTATTCGTAATTTGCTTCCCACCTGGCTGGGTCTCAAGTTTTTTTTACTAAGTCCCAGGTCTTGTGCCTTCAACCATCCTGACACAAACTATTTGCCTGAATGAACATGCATCAATGCCCGTCGATTCTCTGACTTGCTAGCTGAGATTTCTTGTTTGCCTCCATATCAGATCTGCTCTTTCTGTCCTATACAAGCAACCCTGGGTGATGTGTTCAGATCCATCAGCAGACTTCTTACTAAGTTCATTGCATAATAATTATTTTCAACTTATGATGGCCGATTGGTGTCAGAAATAGGCATAAAAAACCGAATTTGGATGAAAAATCATGGTAGAGTTTGACCTCTTTTATGTCCCTCTTAGAGAAGTAACCCAGCTAGTATGAATGTTTATTGAATATATTCCAATTACACTACAGGTCTTGAGTGAATCTCTTTTCTACACTTTTCTAAAAATGATTCAGTTTTTGCTATTTGTAATAAAATCAAATACTTTATTCAATTGAAAATGCAGAAAATAACTTTCCAGGTTGGTGATCTGTTCCTGGGATGTGCTATTTGAACATTAATAATTCCTTTTATAATACATAGATACTAATTTTGCTACAAAATGATACCTTTCCTGTGTAAAATCACAGGTAAACATGCTTATTCAATAACTACCAGTCAAAGAGTTTACTCAGACAATGGAAGATTGGTTCTTAAAGTTATTGAAATCTATGCCATTTTCTACTGTCACTTTATATTCAAAATACTTCATCTGAATCAGAACTGTGATTATTGAAGACCGTCTCTAATATCCTACTGTCTGTCAGCAGAATTACTAGGGCTGAGTTGAATTTTTAAAATCTAGTGCCTTTTTTCTCAAAAAATAAAATGCATAAACCTATCATCTAAGATAAATGGGTTATCTAGTACCCAGTGGATTAAAAAAAATAAAAAGAAAGTCTGCTATCCATAAAGTCTTATATTGACAAAGAAGTGCCAGCACTCTATGTCCCAAATCACTCTAAATTAAATTCACCCTCATATTTATACTTATTTTCACTTACTTTTTCATAAATTGGAAGCTCAACTCAGTTATTTTTATACTAGAAATAAGAATATCTTTTGCTAATCATGTCATCTCCTAATTGAGGACAGAAAGATCAAGAAAGCAGTAGTCTTATAGGATCACTATAGCTGCAAATTTGCAGCACAGTAATTGCCCAGTGTGTGCTAACAAACTGTTCAGCTCATCCAGGCACACTCAGTCAGCAAGTAAGGAAGCAAAGAGGAGGAAGAAAATCAATGGTAATCATATCTGTATTTTTTTCCCTTTCTTCAAATGTCATTGTCATCTCATTTATGGGAGAAAAACAAAAAGCAATTTAGAAAGTTATCAAAATAAAAAGGACAAATGTGCAATTTAGAGACAGGAAATATTCATGCAAGTTGAAGGGAAGGTTTAATTTCTTCAACATTGAATGGGTTCATTTTTGCAGCAAGAGAGGATAACACGCCAGGTGCAGTGGTTCATGCCTATAATTGCAGCACTTTGTGAGGGAAAGGCAAGAGATTTGCTTGAGCTCAAGAGTTTGAGACCGACCTTGGCAATATTCTGAGACCTCATCTCCATAAAAAAATTAAAAAATATTAGCCAGGAATGACGGTGCATTCTTGTAGTCCCAGCTACTCAGCAGGTTGAGGCAGGAGCATCAATTGAGCCCCGGGGATTGAGGTTCAGTGAGCAGTGACTGTGCCACTGCACTCCAGCCTGAGTGACAGAGTGAGAAAGAGAAAGGAAGAAAGAAAGAAAGGAAGGAAGGAAGGAAGGAAGGAAGGAAGGAAGGAAGGAAGGAAGGAAGGAAGAAAGGAAGGAAGGAAAGAAAAGCAGTTTGTTGTAGTGAGAATGGCTATGGCAATGAAAATCCAAAAGTATTGCATGATGAATTGAACAAACTGTTTACATCAGTAGGAGATAAGCAGACAAACTGGATTAGAGATTAAAATAATTCACAGTTAGCTGATCAATACTATATTAGATTTTGAATGTAATCAAGAAACAATGAGTGCTTCATTATTCTAAATAATATGCTTAACTGTTAATAGTTCTTATACCAAATAAGGCTGACCATAATACTTGTTAACTATATTTTATATACTTATGGTGCACAGATTCAGAGGTGCCATTGTTTATAGCAATGCTAAACTAAGTTATATTACTCCATAACATTCCATATTTATTTGCATATGCATGTATGTGTGTATATAATCAGGCAAGAACTCAATTTAAATGAAGACAATGCAGTCACAGAAATCTAAAGTTGACATTCTCATTAAAATACCTTAAACATACATTCAAGTTACAAACTTTAATTTTATATTCTTATATCACTCAAGCATAAAAATATAAATTCAAATGAATGCATTTAAATACTTGAATTTTGTTATTCTTGTTTCAAGTTAAATAAAATAAAATATTTTGTAAATGGGTGATTATTTCCTCAGAGTTTTATTTGTTTCAAGGTTAATTTTGTTCATAATTTGTGATGAATATCAGATCTTATGCTGTTTACATTTTGAGAGATGATCTAGTTATTGTTTATGAATACTTACTTTATTTTATTTTTTTGAGTCAGAGTCTCACTCTGTTGCCCAGACTAGAGTGCAGTGTTACTCTCCCGGCCACCACAGCATCGACCTGCTGGGCTCCAGTGGTCCTTCCACCACAGCCTTCCGAGTAGCTGGAAGCCTGGCTATTTTTTTTTTTTTTCTTTTATTGTAGAGATGAGGTCTCACCAAGTTTTCCAGGCAGGTCTTGAACCCGCGGGCTCAGGCAATCCACTCACCTCAGCCTCCCAAAGCGCGGGATTACAGGTTGAGCCACCGAGCCTGGCTGCTGTTTATGAATACTAACATTTACTTTATGGTAATCACTTTGGAATCACCCTTCTAAGTTATATTTCTTGTTTCTAATTTCTAGCATTACAGCAGCAGAGGAAGAGAGAGGAAGGGACAGCAGCACTTCCAGAGCCAACCTGAGCCAACCTTTAGGCATAACCTAAGTGTGGTTAGATCTCACTTTCCACCTTCAAGTTACCAAGTTATTTTGCTCCTCTCATAAACACCATGCTTAAGTCTATCATTCTGGATGATGTTATACAAAGTTTTGAGATGCCCTTGCCTATACACAGTTATCTGTGTTTTCTGAGTAAACTACAGTTATCTGAGCAAACAACTTCTCTAAAGTAAAAATTACTTTTCAGCTAACATTTTCATAAATTATCACAACTTATGTGTGATCACAATCCACTGTGTTTACCTCTTAGAAAATATAACTCAATGTGATTCCCCAGCAAGATATCAGCCAGTCAGTAAGAATCTCCAACCTTTTAGTTTTACCTAAAAAGAGATTAAACTCCATGTTCTTATTTTAGTGGTATGAATCTCTGCCGATGAGTTTCTGATTTTCTTTCTTAAAGCCATAGAGCACCATGTATTAGAATTGCCCCTGATTTTGTCCAAAACACCTGTACAATTTCATAAGTACCTTTTTGTTTTTGTTTCTTTTGAGTTGAAGTCTCACTCTGTCACCCAGGCTGGAGTGCAATGGCATGATTAAGCTCAGTGAACCTCAAACTCCTGGGCTCAGGCAATCCTCCCGCCTCAGCCTCCCAAGTAGCTGGGACTAAAGGCACAGGCCATCATGCCCGACTGTTTTTCTTGGGGGGGTGGGGTTGAGAGACGAGGTATCCCTATGTTGCCTAGGTTTGTCTCGGGTCCTGGGCTTAAGCAATCCTCCTACCTCAGCTTCCCAAAGTGTTAAGGCTATAATTGTGAACTACTGTGCCAGACTGTATACTATTTTACTGAAGGGAGTAATACAAGTTTTCCACTATTATCATTACTTATTTCTAGCATTTTTTACCTATGAGCCCTGGAACTCTGGGAGACATGTTTTATTTTATTTTTAATAAAATGCTTATTGTAAAATAATTATAGATTTATTAAAAAGTTAAGATAGTAATGAGTTCTTGTATGCTTTATACTCAGTTTTGCCTCTTGTTAACATCTTGTAATATTAAGATATGTTTGTCACGATCAGTGAACAAATATTGATATGTTATTATTGAAAAGAACTCACAATTTATTCAAGTTTTCTTCTTCGTGCCTTATGTCCTTTTTTGTTCATTTCAGAATCCTATTCAGGATACCATACTACATTTAGTCCCCATGGCTCCTTATATTCCTTTTTCAATAAGTTTCTTAGACTTCCCTTGTTTTCAATGGCCTTGAAAATTTTGCAGAGCACTGGTCAGATAGTTTGTAGAGTGTTCCTTAATGGGATTTGTTTTAAGTTTTCTCATGACTAGATTGTGATAATAAATTTTTGTGAGGAAGAACATAGAGCTAAGGTGGCATTTTCATTACACCATATCAAGGGTACATACGATCAGCATGGTTTATTGCTGCTCATATTAACCTTATTCATTGGTTGTGGTAGTGCTTGTTGGGATTCTCACTGTAATATTATCCTTGCTTTGCTTTTTTCTACACTAAACTCTTTGGAAGGCAGTCACTGTAGGAGACTCAAAGTGTGGGACTAATGCTCTATCTCCTGGAAAGAGAGGTATCTGCATAAAATATTTGGGATTCTTCTACATGGAAGACTTTTCTCTTCTCCATTATTTACATATGTTTAATTCAATCAAGAATTTATTTATGTGTATGACCTAATTTATTTTAAAATTTGATTTATAATCCTTATTAATTTTGTTATTTTATTTCTCAAATTGTTCCAGCACTGACATTTGAGAGCACTTTCAGTTGTCTACTGTGTTACTGGAAACATACCAAACATTGCAGCTTGCTGTTTATTCATTTGAACACATTTTTACTTCCTGGCATTATAAGATGTTCCAGGCTCATCTTTCTTGTCCTAGTTCCCAAATTAGGCATTTCTCTAGGAATCACTAGCCTACCTTTTGGAAAATGGTATTAGAAACAAAGATCCAGGAGTTCTCATCTATATTGAATGTCATTGAGTATATGCTCTCTCAGATGCAGAGCAAGAAATATATGTGTGTTTCCTAATCAGTGTATATACACATATCTATAAATATTTCTATGTAGCCATCTATATCTGAATTAAGGTAAACATCTATAAATATCCTATATAACTGTTTATATCTGTATCAACATAACTCTAATTCATTTACAATATGGATTATATTCTATCTCTAATTCATTACCACATGGATAATTTTAACTTTCTCCTCCTGCTTATCAGTAGACTTTCAATCCCACTGTGAGAAACCTGACTGCCAATATCTCCCACCCTTTACTTATCTGTTCGTTTCCCGTCTATATAAACACAGTGGTTTCAAAACTTGTAACCCATACATTGTAGGAGAGGAACTTTGTAAATGAGTACAGTGTTTAAATAAATTTTTTTCTTCTTTCAGTCTTAAAAACTCTATTAATTCCCAAAGTCAGCTTTTTTTCCACCCCCTTTTGAAAAGTTGTTTCACAGATGTGTAATAAAATTATTTTATTTTTTCACATTTTGCATTCTGTTCTCAAATCTAATTTTTTTTTTGTAATTTGTATGTATTAAGTTTCATTCATTGTGATATAAAGTACTATGGTGTTAACAATTGAATGGTGTTGTGTATCTACCATTACAGTATCATGCAGAATAGTTTCACCCCTCTGAATGTTTCCCTCTTTACCTATTCAACTATCCTTCCTCTCTCTATTCCCAGCAACCACTGTTCTGTTTACTGGTTCTACAGTTTTGCTTTCCCCATAATGTCATATAAGTGGAACAACTTTTATTATTCTGCACACTACAGGTTTTTTAGACTGTTTTCTTTTACTTGGCATTATGCATTTAAGGTTCATCTATGTCTTTGTGTGGCTTGATAGTTCATAATTTTTACTGATGAACATAATACCTTTAGGGATGCACCACAGATTTTTTTATACATTCACTTATGTGGTTATCTTTATTGCCTCCATTTTGGGTAATAATACATAAAGCTATTATAAATATTTATCTTCCAATTTTCACAGGCACATAACTTTCAAAATCAGTTGAGTAACTATCTAGAAGTGAAGTGCAATTGGGTCATATGGTAAGATCATATTTAGCTTTCTTAAGAAACAGACAGACTGTCTTCCAAAGTGACAAAATTTGTCATTCCCACAAGTCATGAATTAGAATTTCTGTTGCTCTGCTGCCTCACCAGTAAATGATATTGTCAGGGTGTTTTTTGGTTTTGCTTCTATTTTGGTTTGTTGTTGTTTTTTATTGGCCTTTCTAATAAGTGTGTGGTAATATCTTATTATTTTAATTTGCACTTTTCCGTAAACATCTTTTCATATGCTTATTTGATAGTCGTCCATTTGTATTGGTGAGGTATTTGTTCAGAAAATTTACTCTTTCCTTTAATTGGGTTTTTTTTTTTTTTGCTGTTTTTGGTTGTTATTTTCTTTTGCTGACTTTTAGGTGTTTTTTTTTTTTTATATTTTAGATACAAGTTCTATATCAGATATGTGTTTGCAGATAATTTCTCCCAGTCTTTGGCTTGTCTTTTGAATTTCTTAACTGAGTCTTTGGCAGAAAAGATGTTTTCAGTTTTAATACAATCCAACTAAGTAATTTTTTCTTTCATGTATTATACTTTTGGTATTGCATATAACATTTTGCCAAATGTAAGATCACTTCAATTTTCTCCTAGTTTTTTCTAAAAGAAATATAGTTTTGAATCTTATATTTATGTTTATTTTTAGTTAATTTCAGTGCAAATATTTACAGTTTGTATGTCTAGGCTCTTTTTTGGCATATGGAAATCTCATTGTTCCACTATCATTTGTTTAAAGACCTATTCTTAGCCTGGCTCGGTGGCTCAGCCTGTAATCCCGTGCCCTGGGAGGCTGAGGTGAGTGGATTGCCTGAGCCCGCGGGTTTGAGACCCACCTGGGCAACTTGATGAGACCTCATCTCTACAACAAATAAAAAAAATTAGCCGGCCGTGGTAGCACGCGCCTGTAGTTCCAGCTACTTGAAAGGCAGAGGCAGAAGGATTGCCGCAGCCCAGCAGGTCGAGGTTGCGGTATCCGGGAGCAGCCACTGCACTCCAGTCTGGGCGGCAGAGTGAGACACCAACTCAAAAAAATAAAAATAAAAAATAAAGGCCTATTCTTTCTCTATTGAACTGCCTTTATGTATTTACAAAAACCAGTTGATTATAATTGTGCAGGTCTATTTTTGGACTATTTTATTCAATTTACCTATATGTCTATTCTTTTGTCAGTATCATGCTCTCTTGATCACTATAACTTTATAGAAACTTATGATGAAGATTGGTGTTAGTCTTCCAAATTTCTCCTTCAATATTATGTTGACTGTTCAATGTTTTTGCTTTTCCTTGTAAATCTTCATGTAAATTTTAGAATTTGTCAATATATATAAAATTGCTGCGTAATATTTTAATTTGGATTGTGTTAAATGTATAAAGATAAAAAGAATTAGCAGGGCTCAGCCTTCCAAATTGTGAACATGGAATATTTCTCAATTTTCTTTTCATTCTTTTTCAAGTCTTTTTTTTTTTTTTTAGCTCTTTACACAGATATTCTGTACTTAATTTTTCTTAACTTTATACATAAGTATTTTTTCTTTTTCCATGCTATATTTTTTTCCAATTCTGGTTATTTATTACAAGGCATATAAAAAATCAATTTACTTTTTAATATTGATCTGGCATACCCAAATATTCAATACTCTCTTATCAGTTCTAAGAGGTTTTGTTTTTTAATTTTTAATTTTGTAGATTCTTTGATTTTTTTCTACACACTCAGCCTGTGAATACGGATAGCTTTATTTTAATTTTCTATCCTGTACAGATTGTAGCCATTTGTTTCTTGTTTTATTATCATAACCAAGACTTTTGGTAATATGTTGAATAGGAGTAGTGATAATTACCTTAGTGGCATGGCATTTTTAACCCTTCAAGTATGACTTCTTCCAAAATAACTATTAATTTAGGAATAAATCCTTAATAATTGCAAAAACTGTTTAAATTCAAATTAGGGCTAAGAATCACTAAACAGTAAATACTGGTCTTTTTGCTGGGCTAAGCAAAATAAAATAAAATTATGGTCCTCATTATGCATTTTATATGTAATTTACTTGTAAGTGTTAGAATAAAGGTATTTAAATTTTTTTTTGACTATGTGTAGAATTACACCCATTCACTAACTAAATTGGAGATGGATTTCTGATAACTATGTGATTTAAATCCTATTTGTTAAAAATATCTCTTGCAAGTTACATTCAGTGAAATTTGTCCTTATGTGCTGTATTTATGCTGGCATGAGCTGTGCTATCTTTTTATGCAGTTTGAAGCAATTTTATCCTCTTAATTTTCTTTCCCTACATGAATTATGAACTATAAAATGAAAAGAAAAGAGAAGATTTGCTGGGAATAAATACAAGTCACATATAATTGTTCTAAGTATACAGATTTCCTTTAAGCCAGCTAATGTTGGCAACATAATTTTTAAAAAGATATACTCTAAATCAATTCTTGTAATTTTGAAAATAAAGATATTGTTATGAATTTTAAAAACTAAACTTTTCTATGTTTTTGTCTCCTCGATGTCATTAGTCTTTAATGACAAAAACGTGGTCTTTTATTTCATAATCTCTCTGTTTCTAGAAGTCTCTTCTATTTGTAAGCAACTGCTTTCTGGGATAATAGAAAAACAATTTGATGTTAGAAAGAGAATAGACAAATATTTCTAGGAGATTTATTCCACACAATTCAAATATTTTAAGAATCGTTTTTTTTTTTTTTTTTTTTTTTTGAGTTGGCGTCTCACTCTGTTGCCCAGACTGGAGTGCAGTGGCCGCTTCCGGCCACCGCAGCCTCGACCTGCTGGGCTCCGGCGATCCTTCCACCTCAGCCTTCTGAGTAGCCGGAACACTGGCGTGCGCTACCATGCCCGGATAATTTTTTTCATTTA
>CAUYQG010155420.1:0-13336 GCA_963574415.1 Tarsius wallacei
TTCTATTCTCTTGGGCTACCATACAGGGGAGAACACTGGGAGCTTACCTTTCAGGGTTCCCAGCAGGAAATGGAGCACAAGGCCCTTTTGATTTGCAGAACCACACATCAAGGGAGCAGGAGGGCAGAGCCGTTCTCCAAGGCCCTGTGACTCACTCCTACACTTGCATAGCCAGGTCTCTCCCCTCGCCTGCTTGGAAGACATTTACCTAGTGGCAGGGAGGGCCGGGGTGGGAAGAACTCTGGCTGCCTTATCTTCCTATGTCATACTTGGCTATTAGATCCCCAAACCCAAGAACCCAATGCCCTCATTCTCTAGTTTTGCTGGGACAATTCTCCTTGGGGCCTGGAGGCTTCATGTCTAGCAGCCAAACTGATAGGGTGGGAGTAAAAAGTGGAGTAAGAGGAAACAGACAGGCAGGTAAGGGGGCATGTCAGTTGATATTTCCTAGTATCATTTTGCCACGTGTGCTTATATCAGTTCCTACTCTTATTCCTGTTTTTATTTTTATATATGATTTTTCTGTGCCAAGCACTTTACAAACGTCATCTCCCTTAATTCTCAAAAGACTCATATGAATAAACATTATTATCCCAATGTGATAACTGAGAAAATGAACCTCATAGGTTAAAGAGCTTGCCTGAGTTCACACAGCTGTAGGTGGCGGTGCCTGAACATGGATCCAGATATTTCTGAGTCCCATTGCATTGCTGTTTTCACTATCCCCCCACTATGTACGTCCCAAAAGGACACTAAATTAAAAACATAAGCCAAATCGTGCACTAGCATTGAACAGAGAGCATACACCTGTGAAATAGCCTGGGAATACACTCACATCTGGTTCTCAGAGTTCTGGGCTCGTGAGATGCTGAGGCAGCCTGTGTTGGGAGCATCAGTCAAGCTGATGGAAGACCAGAAAGAAGTGGGTCCCAGTGTGTTCCTTCCTTGGGAGTAGCTGGAGGAAAAGCCGAAGGAAAGATGATCTTGGAGCCTTGAAGACAATATGAACAAAAGGCAGAGACTCCGTTTTCCAAACTCTGCCCTCAAGGAGACCAGAGAACTGTATGTCATTACGTATACTAAATAAGTCAGCTTAAAGAGAGATGACCTCTGGGCATGGTGGCTCATGCCTGTCATCCCAGCACTTTGGGAGGTGGAGGTAAGAGGATTGCCTGAGCTCAGGGGTTTGAGACCAGCCTGGGTAACTTGGTGAGATCTCATCTCTAAAACAAATGAAAAAACTAGCCGGGTGTGGTGGTGCATGCCTGTGTTTCCAGCTACTTGGAAGGCTGAGGGGGAAGGATCACCTGAGCCCGGCAGGTTGAGGCCGTGAATGTGCCACTGTACTCCAGCCTAGGCAACAGTGAAATTCTGACTCAAAAAAAAGAAAAGAGAGAGAGAGTGAGAGAGAGAGATGAAAATTGCTAAGACGGTAGTTTTTTTAATTTTTTAATTTTTTTTAAAGCAGGATTTATTGAGAAGACAGAAAAGCTCCCACAGTGGGAGGGGACTTGAAGGGGTTGCCCAAGACAGTAGAGTTTAAGTGTTCTTACCACAAAAAAACGGTATGTGGTGAACCACTTGCTAACGCTGATTAGCTTAATCATACCGTTCCATAATGTATACAGTAATACAGTACATGTTTCAAATCAATATATTGTATACAATAAATAGATACAATTTTTATTTGGCAATTTAAAACATTAATTAAAGGAGGGTGATCAAGTCCCAGGATAGAGTGAGAGGCTATTGTCTTAGTTCATTTCATGTTGCTGTAAAGGAATAATTGAGACTGAGTGGTTCATACATAAAAGAAGTTGACTTTAGGTGGCAGTTCTAAGGCTGGGAAGTCCAAAATCGAGCAGCCTGTCTTGTGAGGGCTTCATGCCGCTCCAACCCGTTGAGCAGGCAGAAGGGACAGGCTGGAGAGGCTGGGCTTGACTTATGACAACCTAATCTAACTCATTCCCGCAGGAGTGAGAACTCACTCATCCCCATGAGAGGTCGTTAATCTGTTCATGAGAATCTGCCCCCATGATCAAAACACTTCTCACTAGGCCCCACCTCCCAACACCAGCACCCTGGGAATAAAATTTCAACATGGGTTTCAGCGGGGGACGCTCTCAACCTGTAGCGCTCTACATTGACCCTTGAACAACATGGGTTTGAATTGTGCGGGTCCACCCCAACCAGATTTTCTTCCGCCTCTGCCACTTCTGAATCAACAAGACGGACCCCTCCCCCTCCTCTTCCTCCGCCTTCTCAGCCTGAAGATGATGAGGATGAAGACATAGATGATGACTCACTTCCACTTAGTGAGTAATAAATGTATTCTCTCTTCTATACGATTTTCTTAATAAATATTTCCCTTCCCCTAACTTTCTTTATTGTAGGAATACAGTATATAACACATATGCAAAATATGTGTTAATCAACTGCTTATGTTATCAGTAAGGCTTCCAGTCAAAGTATTAGTAGTAGCCAGGTTCGGTGGCTCAGCCTGTAATCCCGCGCCTTTGGGAGGCTGAGGTGAGTGGATTGCCTGAGCCCGCGGGTTCGAGACCCGCCTGGGCAAGCGAGACCTCATCTCTACAATAAATTAAAAAAATTAGCCGGGCGTTGTAGCGCGCGCCTGTAGTTCCAGCCACTTGGAAGGCTGAGGCGGAAGGATCGCTGGAGCCCAGAGGGTCGAGGCTGCGGTGGCCGGGAGCGGCCACTGCACTCTAGTCTGGGCGACAGAGTGAGACTCTGACTCAAAAAAATAAAAATAAGTAACATTGTTTACGTCCTTGTAGAGTCGTGGGGAAGACTTAAAATGTGTATAGAGTACGCAGCTTAGGACTTAATAGGCAATCAGTTCTGTCCTACTTCAAGGCTCATTTATTTCCAAAGAGAGCCTCTGTGGTTTCCATCAAATGCTTAGAGCTCGCCATCATAGGTTGACTTCACTGTCTTCCTATGTGCCCGTGCTGTGAGATCAAGGTGCAGACAGCTGGGCGGAGAGCTGGGAGGAGTGCTAATATTAAACGGTTCTTGCTGTATTTCAATTTCTACTGATGTGTAACAAAGTGCCACATAGCATCTTAAAACAACACACATTTATTCTGTGACAGTTTCTGTGGTCTGGAGTCCAGGCGCAGTTTTGCATATTCAGAGCCTCACCAGGCAGAAATCAAGGTCTTGTCAGGGCTGTGTTCTGATCTGGAGGTTTGACTTGGAAAGAAACTTCCCGAGTTCATGTTGGTTCCCTGTGGTGTGGGACAGAAGTCCCTGTGTTCTTTCTGGCTGTCAGCGGGGGGCCCGCTTTCAGCATCTGCAGGCCACCCTCACCCTTGCTCCCTCACCGTCCCCTGCCCCCACCCAGCGAGGCTGTTTGTTTCTTTAAAGCCAGCAGGAGGGTCTCTCACTTTCAATATCTCCTCCCTTCAGGGAAAGCCTAGGCTCCTTTTAAGCAGTCACCTGATCAGGTCAAGCCCACTCAGGATCATGTCCTTTCTGATTAATTGCGTAGAGACCTTGGTTACAACTGCACAATCTCCTCACTTTTGCCACACAGCCTACCCCAACCAGGGGAGTGAGATCTCATCATATTCACATGTCCTGCCCACACGCAAAGGGATGGGAGCACACAGGGGTCGGGGACTTGGGGACCCTCTTAGAATTCTGCTGCCCATTCTTGGTTAGTCATGCCCAGCCTTAGCAAGAGGCCGGTAACACTTGTTGGAAGCCTTGCGAATTCGCCTGAGAGCCAATGTTGGAAATATTCCCAAACTAAATACGAGGAAACTAAGGCCAAGACAGGACCAGACTCCTCTAGCCCTCTGCTCTGGTTCTCTTGTAGTGCTGCCTTGACTGCGATGTCCATGGGCTGGTTGAGCCTGGCTGTCACAGGAGAGAAGAATCCACTGATTAGAATTCCTAGAAACTAATCTCATGAGTGGACGACAGAAAATAGAAAAAAACCAGCCAGTGTGGGTGAGTTTGGGTCATTTTTCATATAAAATTTATCTATTTATTTGTTTAAAAAATAGCGACAAGGTCTTGTTATGTTGCCCGGGCTGGTCTCAACCTCCTGGGCTCAAGCGATCCTCTGGTCTCGGCCTCCCAAAGTGCTGGGACTACAGGCATGAGCCACTGCGCCCAGTCATTTTCCACATAAAATTTAAATTTTTGAATGACTACTGCTGGAAAGAGGAAGACATTGGTAAGGATTATTCTCAAATTAATTGAATTAATTAATTGAATTGAGGAGTATTTCTTTATTATAAGACCTTTTTTCTCATTTATAATAGAAAAAATTTGTATTCATACTAATAGTCTCCATGAGACAAATCACATATTGAAAATAAATAACTTCCAAAGTCTCTCAAGGTTTATCCAGATTAAAACAGCTATGAAATTATCTTATTCCTTATCCTCTATTCAGATTACTGACATCTGATTGCTCTGCAGTTCTCCACCTCCCACATTCCTCCAAATGATTTGTCCAGGTTGGAGTGCAGTGGCGTGGTCACAGCTCACTGCAGCCTCAAAGTCATGTGATGCTCCTGCCTCGGCCTCCTAAGTAGCTGGGATTACAGGCATGAGCCATCACACCTGGCAGGCTAAGTTTTTAAATGAAACTTGGTATTGCTAGTTTTCCCTTAAGGAGAGATCCTGCTTGCTGACAAAAAGTAGGGTTAGGCTTGAGAAAGACTTGTGGGATTCAAAATCCAGAATCTAGAAGTCAAAGGGGAAGAGTGGTTTTGGTGTATGTAGGGCAGAAACCAGATCCTGACCTGGTACAGCCTTTCATTGCAAGGGGACTTAAGGAGCTAAAGTGGAGTGATGTGGGTTAGTTTTAGGTAGGAATGCCTTTGGCTGAGCCCAGCTCTGAAACCATTTGGCTTCAGAGGAATTCTCACCAGGGCTGGGACCAGAGCCAGAGCCCAAGAATGTGAAGTAACTGGAATTCTCATATGCTGTTGGGAAGGCAACTGGATAGCCACTTGGGAAGTCAGCTTGGCTGTTTCTTGTAAAGTTAAATATACACTTGCTGGATGAATCAGTCACTCTAGGTCCTTTCAAGGAAATGAACATATCCGTCTACAAAAGACTTGTACATGAGTGTTCATAGCACCTCTATTCATAATAGCCCAAACGAAAACAACACAATTGTCTGTCAAGGGCTGAGTAAACAAACAAGTTGAGCTCTACAATGGACTAGTACTCCTCAAAAAAAAAGACCAAACTACTAATACACACAACATGGATGGAGCTCAGAAATCTTGCTGAATAAAAGAAGCCGGATCCAAGAGTACATAGTACATAATTTCATGTATATAAAGACCGAAACTAAGCTATAGTGAGATAAATCAGATTAGTACTTGCCTTAGGGTAGGAGTTAGGGGTGCGTCAACTGCAAAGGGTCAGAAGGGAGGTTGGTGCGGGGGGGGGGATGATGGGATTGTTTTACATCTTGTGGTGATGGTAGCTACACGTGTGTATACACTTGTTGAAACTTATAAAACTGTAATTTTTCAGGTACCTCTCATTGCAGGTAAACTATTCATTATTGTTTAAATATCAAACTCCCATAAAGTTGATTTATTTTTTTGAGACACAGTCTCACTCTATAGCCCAGGTTGGAGTGGTACAGTGGCCAGATCCCAGCTCATCACAGTCTCGACCTCCTGGGCTCAAGTGATCTTTTCTCCTCAGCCTCCCAAGGAGCTGGACTATAGGCACAGGCCACCACTCCCAGCTAACTGAATTTTTATTTTATTGTAGAGATGAGGTCTCGCTATGTTGCCCAGTCTGGCTTTGAACTCCTGGACTTAAACAGTCCTCCTGCCTCAGCCTCCCAAATTGCTGGATTACAGACATGAACCACCATGCCTGGCCAAAGTTGATTTTTTAAAATGATTCAGGTGCAGAGTTTCCACTGGAGAAAACACTGACCTAGATCACCCTGAGTATCTCTAGAGATATCTGAAATTTATGCTGTTTCTCAATTCCAATGGAATTTCTATTTAACTCATATGAAAATGTTACAGGGACCATTCTGCGGTGAGCAGGCATATGTCAACCTACCTCCAAAAGCCAAGAGAGCTGCGAGGCCAACAAAAGAGGCTGACAAATCCAGTTTCTCAGAAAGAAACAGGGATTCACGAACAGAAGCCATGAGATGGTGGACCCTTGCACTCACCCGCCAGAAAATATCCTTCATATAGCAAGATCTTAGGGTAAAGCCTGTGTAGCTGGTCATGGCTCAACCTTTCTTGCAAAACTCCTGACACTGTGGTTAGATAAGCATCTTTCTCAGGGGTTATCTCTGCTACAGGCATTGCTTTTTTATGAGGGGTTATTTATGCTATAGGCATTGTCTAAAGACCTTGCTGCAGTAGTCAAAGTCAGTCATCATGGGGGTTTCACTTCAAGATGGTGTCACTTTTGCCATGCAACAGGCTGATTTCCTACAGTGACCAAGATAGAGTAGAAGCACTTCTCTCTATTCCTCCTGCTAAGTATAACCAAAAAGCCTAGGTATTATATATGTAATGCATATATATACATTACATATATACATTACATATATACTACATATATGTGTGTGTGTGTATATATATATGTATGTATATATATACACACACACACACACACACACATACACATATATATACTTTGTGGATAGACTTTGAGGATGGAAGAAGGACTGGGTAAGGAACTAGGAACTCAGGGAATGGCATGGCAGTGAGTCTCTGAGTTTTCTTTTTGTCCCATACATCCCGGGCCAGATGCTGGAGAAGCTGGCAACCCAGAAACACCAACGAGCATGATTTAAAAACAAAAGCCAAAGAAAGACTGCTATGTCTAGCCAAGAACCAGGAAAAAGGCAGTCTAGCAAGGCAGAAAACTTTCAGACAATAACCACTCTACTCCAGCCAACGCAGGGGGAAAAGATTAACCTGGATGTTACCCGGTCCCCTCCACAAGGTCGTACCAAGGATGCTGTTTCTTCTAAGAAAAACTTAACATTTTCAGTGATGCTGGCTACACTTTGGGGTTAATTCTTCACTAATGACAATTATGATAATGATGGTGCCTCCTTCTGAAGAAGCTAATATAGCCAACGGCCCTTATATTGCAGTCTTCTGTCACGATTACATTGCTAGCTCTCTAAATACAAGTCTTTGCTTTTGTTCATTCTCAGATAAGACCCTTGATTTTAAAAAAATAACCACTGTTCTCTGACAATCCCAAATTCAGGGGCAAAAAATAATGAGCGAACTGTGAGGATGACTTTGTACCCAAATTATCTTTGGCACTACTTAGATGGTCACACAGCATTGCCAAAGGATTTACTTGCACTTCCTGTTAATTGAGCTCACAGGAACAAAGATGGGATTCTAAGAATAATTAGATGTTAGTAATAGGCGCCATGGTCTTTCCAGTACTAGAAGAAATGCCCTATTTTTCAGGCCCACAAAGTGAGAAAAAGTTTAAAGACAAAGAATGCAGTTCATGCTTCTCCTTGAAGACTATTTAGAATTATCTAAACTTAATTTATTTAAATAAAAATGTTATCCTTATAAATATTTGCTTTAGTAATTGTGTCTTTTCAGGATGGATATAAGCAACACCTACATACGAATACCTTCCAAAGGCTTTATTTTATGTTTGAAGTACCTTGTCCATTAAGAGTGAGCGGACTCAACCGGGCTCGGTGGCTCAGCCTGTAATCCCGTGCCTTGGGAGGCTGAGGTGAGTGGATTGCCTGAGCCCACGGGTTCGAGACCCACCTGGGCAACTTGGCGAGACCTCATCTCTACAATAAATTAAAAAAAAAAAATTAGCCAGGCATCGTAGTGTGCGCCTGTAGTTCCGGCTACTTGGAAGGCTGAGGCGGAAGGATCGCCGGAGCCCAGCAGGTCGAGGCTGCGGTGGCCGGGAGCGTGCCGCTGCTCTCCAGCCTGGGTGACAGAGTGAGACTCCAATTCAAAAAAAAAAAAAAAAAAAAAGAGTGAGTGTACTCTTCCCAGGACAGTGTAAACATAGTTTGTAAAGCCCTATAGAACCAACAGTGCTTCCACTACCCACATCATCCAGACTCAACAGGAATAGTAAAATATCATAAGGGCATTTCGAAAAATAAACTTGTGATATGTATTGAAACTAGCCCTGACCATGGCTCTTATGAATATAAAATCTACAGCTTATATAAAACTGGCACTCTCCCCATATGAAATATTAATTTGCAGGACTTTGAGTCTTCTGGATATTTTTGGCAGGAGATGCAGGAGTTAAGTGGTGTTGTGTTGGGCTGTAACACAACACATCTGGCACACGATATTGCATTCGTAAGTAAGAGAGACTCTTCTAATTTACCAATTTATCTGCATAATCATGAAGTAACATGGTTTCAAATTGGAGTCTCTCAGTAGAAAACCATTGCTTATATCTCACTAGAAAGGTTTTATCGAGCCCTTCTAACTACTAAGACGGTTTCAAGTACTAACTTCTTATGTCTTAAATACCTGCCTCCCACAATAAGCAGATGTCAATTCCACTCATTTTCTAACTCTTTGCTCTAAATATCTCTTTTTGTCCCTAGACACAAGGATTAGTAATCTACTTTCCACCAAATTCCAAATCAGCAGTGGCATCATGACCCGTCCAAGGCTACAAGGATGAATGAAAGATAGACCTGCTCCTCTAATCTAGGCCAGCCAAGGAGTAAAAGTCAACCTGTGTCCTGTGTTGTTCAACAGTCTTCCTGAGCTCATCTAAGCAAATTCATCCTGCCACAATTGGGGAGAATCAAGAAAATCTTCAAGGAGATATTTGTCAGCCTACCTGTTGTCGACCAGAAGACAGATCTACTGACCATCACAAGTATTGGCAGTGCACGACGGTGAGCACACACCATGATGTATGCTGTTTGCTGCATTGTTTCACCCAAAGATTCTGGTCTGGCCGATGAGTCATGACAGTGAAGGAAAGGGCATTCACTCTCAAGACCAAGACTGATTCTCTCTAGATAGGATGACTTGACCCAGTGACGGTCACTGTGGTTTTGGTCTTCAGGAACTAAAATATACAATAATAATGTGTACCTATAATTGTCATGTTTGTATACAAAATACTTAAATGCTTCTAGATGGAGGGTCAGCTTCAAGTGCCACAGAGCATTGAGGGGACACCCACATAATACACGTGCCACTGGGATGCTACATGTGACGGTTAAGCAACTAACAATTAAAAAAACACAAAGCTCCCCAAACGGGATGGGTGTGACAACTGGTCTAACTTCACAGAGTTTGTACTTCCCCTTTTCAATAGAGTGAAAAAAGACAGAAACAACTAGCAACTGATATCTTAGTGTGCTGAGTCATCAATGAGTCTGTGTGATTAGGAACCAGCATTTGGCCATATCCCAGGCGATGTTAAAAGTCAGCCCCGGGCTGGGCTCAATGGCTCAACCTGTAATCCCAGCACTCTGGGAGGCCAAGGTGAGAGAATTGCCTGATCCCACGGGTTCGAGACCCACGTGGGCAACTTGGTAAGACCTTGTCTCTACAATAAGTCAAAATTCAACGGGGTGTGGTACCACGTACCTGTAGTTCCAGCTACTTGGAAGGCTGAGGTGGAAGGAACGCCTGAGCCCAGCAGGTCAAGGCTGCGGTGGCCGGGAATGTGCCACTGCACTCCAGCCTGGGCAACAGAGTGAGACTCCAACTCAAAAAAAAAAAAAAAAATCAGCCCCATCACTTGCAGAGTATAATGCCACCATGTTGTTTATGGATGGCAGTTGAACCTGAAAAGGAAATACTTAATTTACAGGAAGCATGAATGCTTATGTTGCAGAAACAGGACCCTTAAAAGAATGCATCCTGGATTTTCTTACTTAGCTATCAAAAAAAAAATAGTGAACAATATATATTTAAGAATAGACTTGGAAAAGAAATCTAAAGAAGCAAAACAATAGATTTTATGAAGAGCCAAATTCAATACGAAACGCTGAAGAGACAACAAAGAACATTATAGAAGAAGAAAATGACAAGAAGCCCAATGTCTTGGTCCATTTGTGCTGTGTAACAACATACACTAGACTAGATCATGTATAAAGAACATACATTTATTTCTCACAGTTCTGGAAGCTGAAAATCCGAAATCAAGGCTCTGGCAGCTTTTCCGTATGGTAAGACCTGGTGTCCGATGAGGGCCTGGTCTCTGTCTCAAGATGGTGCCTTGAACGCCGTGTCCTCACCTGGCAGGGCAAGAGGGGAAAACCAACCTCCTCCATCCTTTTCATAAGGGCCCTAATCCCATTTGTGACTTAATCACTTCCAAAACTTTCACTCCGGTCATTAATTTTACAGGGACACATTCAGACCATAGAACCCTATATTCCTTCCATTTGTTAAAAAAGCTTTGTTTGTTGTTTTGCTTTTTTTTTTTTTGGAAGTGACGTAGAGTGCACAAAATTGGATTAATTGTAATCCTTGGTTCATAGCACATCTTGGCTCTTGGTTTATCTCTGCCTGTGCCTGGGCCTCGGTGTAAGTGTAGTATTTGAACAAAATAAGAATCACCTATGAAACAACCACCCAGCCCAAGAACTGTTATCTGACTCTAAAATCTACTAACATCTGTTCCTGCCTTATCCTTCACTCTGATTCATACTCTTTGGCCCCAGGGGTAGCAATTATTCTGTATTTATGTTTATGATTCACTTCCTTTTGGAAAATTTGTTTTATTGCATAAATATGATTGCCTAAATAACAGAGCGTTTAGTTGTTTTTAAGGTGTATAGTGTCTATCCATTTTCCTATTAATTTACCCACTCCTGTTACTGAACATTTGACTTATTTCCAGATTTTTGCTATTATGGATGGCACTATGTGGGCATTCCTTTTTTCTTTTTTTTTTCTATCTCTGGCGTACATGGGCAAGAGTTTCTCCAAGGCTTATAGTAGAGGAATTACTGTGCTACAACGTACAAGAAAACTCAACATCATGAGGCAATCCAAATTGTTTTCCACCTAATAATAAATAGATGATCTTGTTAATCCACGATTTCTCCATATTGATACTGTCAAACTTAATTTTTGCCAATAGATTCAATGTGAGGCGTCTTGTGCATTTTCCTGATTACTAATGAGGATGAGAAAAACTATATGTTTTTTGGCTATGTTTTCTCTTTTGTGAAAGTCTTATTCATGTATTTTCTTTTTTTTTTGAGTCAGAGTCTCACTCTGTCGCCCAGACTGGAGTGCAGTGGCCGCTCCTGACCACACAGCCTCCACCTGCTGGGCTCCGGCGATCCTTCCGCCTCAGCCTTCCAAGGAGCTGGAACTACAGGCGCGTGCTACCACGCCCGGCTAATTTTTTGATTTATTGTAGAGATGAGGTCTCGCCAAGTTGCCCAGGCGGGTCTCAAACCCGTGGGCTCTGGCAATCCACTCACCTCAGCCTCCCAAAGGCACGGGATTACAGGCTGAGCCACCGAGCCCGGCCTATTTTCTTAATTTTTCGTTGGGTTATCTATCATGTTTTTAGTTCATAGGCGCTCCATATACTTTGTTGATATGGTATTAGTCTTTTGTAGATGTTAGGTACTGAAAATATCTTCTTCCAGTTTATAGTTTATCTTACTTTTTGATGGAAGGGGTTCATAATTTTGTTATGGCCAAAATTTCTAAAATTTTTTATGACTAAATGCCTTTTTTGTATCTCAGTCTCCTATATTTTTCACTAAAATTTTTAAAGTTTTGCTTCTTACATTTAAGTCTTTGTTCTCTCTGGAATTCTTTTTTTTTTTTTTTTTTTTTGAGTCAGAGCCTCACTCTGTCACTCAGAGTGAGGAGTGCAGTGGCACTCTCACGGCCACAACAATCTCGACCTGCTGGACTCAGGCGATCCTTCTGCCTCAGCCTTCCAAGTAGCTGGAACTACAGGCGTTCAGCCAATTTTTTTTTTTTTATTGTAGAGATGAGGTCTTGCCAAGTTGCCCAAGCTGGTCTTGAACCCACGGCCTCAGGCAATCCTTTCCTCTCAGCCTCCCAAAGTGCTGGGATTACAGGTGTGGAGCCACTGCGCCCAGAGGGAATAAAGTTTTATACATAGGATGAGTTGAAGATACAGTTTTTTTTTTTTTTTTTAAAAAAACAGAGTTTATTAGTGAGAAGAAGAGAAGGAAAAAGGAATATTCATGGTAGAAAGACTTGTCATGGACGAGTTTCTCGAAAAAGAAAATCAGTCAATTTCATTTTTTCCTGTATAAATCACCATTTTTTTCTAGTTCTATTTATTGAAAAGTCCCTCCTTTTCTTGCTGGTCTGCCATGCCATCTGTTTTCAAAGATCCCACTTGGAGGGTTTGTCTGGGACTCTCTGTTCTGTTTTGTTGGTGAGGTTTATTTGTTAGTTTATCTTTGTGGCGATACCATGCTGTTAATTGCTACGGCTTCATCAAAGTTCTGATATTTGGCAAGACAAATGTTCCCTCTTTCTTCTTTAATCATGTTGTGGATGTTCTCGGCCTTTTCTCTTTTCCATATGGTAAGACCTGAGCTTCTCAGGCCTGCTTTTTTCTCTTGGTGCTGATTGGAACTACCATGCTTAGCCTAGAGAATGCTGCTAGTGAAGAAAATCTGAGAACTACAAAAATAAAAGATTTTCTCTTTTCTCACAATTGCAGAAAAGCAGCTACTCTCCTGAATCATAAAGCTAGTTCTGATAAATTGGTGAATGGAAAGCCTTTACAGCAGTATTAATTTTGTTCTAGTTTCTGCATACCTATGGAGTCTCTTAACATCACCTATAAACCCTACAATTTTGCGATTCTAATTGGCTGTCTTACTTACTAGTTAGTTGCCCCGCTTAATATTTAAATGGGCACCTCTGCTTTCTGAAAGGCAAAAATATTAGTAAGATAACTTAGTTAAGTCAGAAGAAACGTCACCTTATTTACTACCATGACTTCTACACAAAGGTTTAATAAATCTCCCTGCTCCTTTTGCATCATAGCAATCACGGAAAATAAGATTTTTAGCAGGTAGGGGTAAATGAACAATGGTGCTTGTGGCCAGAGCTGAATAGCCCAGGGGCTCCAGATCCCCAGCCCCCCTAAGCCTTCCCCATGGCTGAGGGCATCAGTATGTCCACACACCAATAATGCTTGGTGTCTAGAATGTAGGTCAGATGCTTTGTTTCATTCAAATGAGTAATTGACAGTATCTCATTTTAATAGAATTAAAAAATAAAGCAGTTATGTATACTTAAAACCTGGTTGGATTTATGTCCCCTCATGAACAAATTGCTTAAATGAAACCACCAGCAAACAAAGAGTTAAC
>CAUYQG010155432.1:0-19713 GCA_963574415.1 Tarsius wallacei
TTTACTCAGGGTCTCACTCTGTCTCCTAGGCTAGTGTTTAGTGGCATGATCACAGCTCCCCACAGCCTCAAACTCCTGGGCTCAAGTGATTCTCTGGCTTCAGCCTCCTGAGTAACTGGGACTACAGGTACATGCCACCAATGCTGACTAACTTTTATTCTTTGAAGAGATGAGATCTTGCTGTGTTACTTGGACTGGTCTTGAACCCCTAGACTCAAGCAATCTTTTTGCCTCGGCCTCCCAAATTACTGGGATTACAGGCATGCGCTACTGTGCCCAGCTGTTTTGTTCATTTTCATTCAACATTTATTTAGTGAGTAACTGCTATGTTTGGTAAGGTTATTTGAGATATATAAGGGAATATTAGATAAAAGGTAAAAGAGCAATCGGGGTTGTCATTAAAAGACAGAGAAAATAGACAAAAGACCGTGGGCATTAAGAAAGAAGATACATTTCTTCCATGTGTGTACTTGGAACCAACTTTGAGGAAAAGGTGAATTATTCTAAAAAATAATATGCCAAAAAATAAACAACCAAAGAACTATCATCCTTGAGTCACCTTTGGAAGGTATTTATTTAGTGGGACTTCAGTTAATGGCCAAATGATATTTGGGACACCCCTCTGGGACAACCTCTTTGGGTTGGGGGTGACTGAAGAACAGGCATTGGCACAACCACTCCTTCCCAGCTGCATTTTAGAAAGATGTGGCAGATTCATGGTGTGGGAGGTTTGGTGATGAGAGGCAGCCCAGCATGAAGGAGACCTTACTTGCAGGGGGGGTGCAGGGCAGTGTGTGAAACTGCAACACTATGTCGAGAAATCTCCAAACAAGTCTGGAGGTTGGGAACTTTGGGAAGAAGACATCATCTTCTGGTGAGTCTGAGTGGTCCTTCCTGACCTGCCTAGCAGATACACTAATTTAGAACTTTAAAAGTTGGTTATTTGGGACAGATTGCTTAGGGGGAAAGTTGAGAAAAGGCATAGAGTAAGGCTGGAAGCACCTAGGAATGATCACAGGTGGGTCAGTGAGAACCCAAGTCACCCAAAGACCTCTGCTTCAATTTTATCTTAAAGGCGGTGGATACTGGTAACTGGGTTTTAAGCTGGGTAATGATATATCATGCTGAACAGAAGGACTGCTAGACATTCTTGCCTTTGCTTCTGCTTTTAAAAAGAATGCTTTAAATGGTTTAAAATGAAATATGATCTTTGATATAGCTTTATTTGTTTGAAACTTTATCAGGTTAAAGTAGATTCTTTTTTTCTATTCTGGGTTTGGTGATAGTTTTTCTTTTTTTTATCATGAATGGATATGGCATTTAATTTTCTGACTTCAATTGAGTTATAGTCTTTTCTCTTTTAATCTCTTAATGTAAGAAATTAGGTGAATGGATTGTCTGATGTCAAATCAATTTTGTGTTCCTGGGATAAAGCCAACTTGGTCACGATGCATTATTTCTTTTAAACATTGCTGGATCAGGTTTGATAATGTTTTGTTTAGAACATTTGAACCTATTTTCTTGAGTGAAATTGACCTCTCATTTTCTTTTCTTTGAACTGTCCTTGTCTGGTTTGTATTATGACTATAATAACCTCATAAATGAGTTTGGGAGGATTGCCTCTTTTCACTGAAAGAATTTTTATAGAATTCAAAATGTCCCTTAAAGATAGCATTTGATCATACTGGTTAGATGTGATGTTTTCTTGGTGAAAATTTTTAAAATTAAGAATTCAGCCAGGTATGGTGGCTCATGCATGTAATTCAAACAATTTGGGAGACCACAAGTTTAATACCAGCCTGGGCAACCTAGTTAGATTTCTCTACCAAAACAATAGCCAGGTATGTTGGCACACACTTTTAGACCCAGCTACTCAGGAGCCTGAATGCAAGAGTTTGAGGCTGTGGTGAGCTGTGGTTGTGCCAATGCATTCCAGCCTGTGCAAGAGAGTGAGACCCTGACTCACTCTCTCTCCCTCTCTCTCTCTTTCTCTTTCTCTCTCTCTCTCTCTCTCTCTCTCTCTCTCACACACACACACACACACACACACACACACACACACACAAAGAATTCAACATATAGTGATTATAAAGCCATTTTTCTTCTTGAGTTGATTTTGATTAGATTTTTTCTATGGATGTATATATTATTTTTGTTAAAAAATTATTTACTTAAATTATTATTCATAGTATGCTTATTTTTTAATAGATTCTGTTTTATTCTAAATTATTATAATTTTATCTTCCTTTACATTTCTAAAATTCTTGTTTCCTTTTTTTAACATATTTTCTTAATCTATCCAAGTTTTTCTGTATGTATATGTTTATGTTTCAAATTTCTTTTTTTTTAAATCTTATAAATTTTTTATTTTAAAGATATGGGGTACTATTCAGTGTTAGGTATATAAATATTCATTATGCAGGCACCCTTGTTGATGAGGTGTGCCCCACGGTCCCCCGGCAGTTTCCCACTACTGCCAATCCCTTTTTTATAGTATTACAATAGTTGTTCAAGGTCCACTTATGAGTGAAAACATGTGATACTCAGTTCTTTGTTTCTGTGATAAATCACTCAGTATCATAGACTCTAAGTCTATCCAAGTTGCTGAAAAGTTCATAATTTTGTCCTTGTTTATGGCTGCATAATATTCCATCATGTATATGTACCACTTTTTTAAATCCAGTCACATCCTCTCCAGTATCTATTGTTTTTTGAGTTATTGATGATGGCCATCCTGACTGGAGTTAGGTGGTATCTCATTGTGGTTTTAATTTGCATTTATTTGATGACTAGTGAGGCTGATCATTTTTTCATGTATTTGTTGGCTGCTCATATGTCTTCTTTTGAGCCTATTCATATCTTTTGCCCACTTTGTAATGGGGCTTTTATTTATTTTTTTCCTTTTTTTGAGTTGGAGTCTTACTCTGCTGCCTAGGCTAGAGTGCAGTGGCACACTCATAGCCACCACACTCTCGACCTGCTGGGCTCAGATGGAACTTCCGCCTCAGGCTTCCAAGTAGCTGGAACTACAGGCATTCACTACCATGCCTGGCTTATTTATTTATTTATTTGTAGAGACGGGGTCTCACCATGTTGCCCAAGCTGGTTTCGAACTCCTAGGCTTAAACAATCCTCTCACCTCAGCCTCCCAAAGTGCTGGGATTATAGGATTGAGCCACCGTACCTGGCCTGTTTTTTTCTTTTTGGCACGTTTGAGTTCCTTGTAGATCCTAGATGTTAGACCTTTGTCAGATAAACAGTTGACAAATGTTTTTCCCAGTCTGTGGGCTCTCTCCCTGCTCTGTCAATGGTTTCTTTGGCTTTGCAGAAGCTTGTCAATTTGATGAGTTCCTACTTATCTATCTTATCTCTTATGGCACAGGCACTTGGGGTTTTGATTAGGAATTGCTTGCTAGTTCCAATTTCCATAAGGTTGTCTTCTGCATTTTCTAAGGTTCTTATAGTTTGAGGTTTTACATTTAGGTTTTTGATTCATTTAGATTTTATTTTTGTGTATGGTGATAGGTAGGGGTCTTGTTTTATTCTTCTGCATGTGGTCAGTCAGTTTTCCCAGCGCCATTTACTGAATAGGTTCTCCTCTCCCCAGTGGTTGTTGTTGCAGGCTTTGTCAAAGATGAGTTGGTTGAGAAATTGAGGTTTTGCTTCTGGAATCTCTATCCTGTTCCATTGGTCTATATGCCTGTTCTTGTACCAATACCAGGCTGTTTTGCTTATTTTAGCCTTATAGTAAAGCTTAAAGTCTGGGAGCATGATGCCCCCCAGTTTATTTATTTATTTATTGCTGAGGATTGTTTTGGTTATTCATAGTCGTTTATGTTTCCAAATGAATTCCTGTATTGTCATTTCCAGTTCTGAGAAGAATGCTGCTGATAATTTAATGGGTATTGCATTAAATCTGTAGATTGCCTTGGGTAGGATGGACATCTTAGCAATGTTGATTCTTCCAATCCATGAGTATGGAATATTTTTCCATTTGTTTGTGTCTTCTTGAATTTCTTTGAGCAGTGTTTTGCAGTTTCTATTGTAGAGGTCTTTCACGTCTCTTGTTAGGAATAAGCCAAGGTATTTTTTTTGTGTGTGTGTGGCCATTGTGAATGGGATCATGCTTTTTATTTGGGTATCTGTTTGTTTATTGTTGATATATCGGGAGGCGATTGACTTTTGCACATTTATTTTATACCCATAGACTTTTCCAAAGTTCTTCATCAGTGCAAGGAAGTTTTTGACAGGTTCTCTTGAGTTCTCAAGGTACAGAATCATGTTGTCTGCAAAGAGGGATAGCTTAACTTCCTCTTTTCCTATTTGGATACCCCTGATTTCCTTCTCTTGTCCAATTGCTCCAGCTAGGACTTCCAATACTATGCTGAACAGAAGGGATGAGAGTGGGCATCCTTGCCTTGTTCCAGTTTTCAGGAGAAATGGTTCCAATCTCTGTCTGTTCAGCAGTATGTTGGCTCACAATTGTCATTTTAATGGAATTTTTTTAAACTTCCTAAATTTTGAGTCACTAACAGATATGCCAGCTTGAACCATGTAAAACTGCCACTTTTATAAGTGAAAAATGGTTGCACATTGGCGACTTCATGTGGTCCAACCTATAGCTTCCACAAAAAATGGTACTGACTGAAGCACAGAAAATTAAAAATTAAATGGCCTTGGAGCAGTAGATATAATGCTATATGAAAACATACAAATGTTGACACACAGCACAAGTTAATCCTGTTTCTTTGCTTATGCATGAAGTCTACACAAGTCTCTTTAAAGCCCCAATATCATAATATCATTTACAGGCTCCTGCACACACATATCTGACTTGTCTTACTCTTCACCCAGCACTGGAAGTGCATTAGAGGAGGGCCCACATCTTCCTCACTTCCCCATTTAACAAGCTTAGTAACATCTTAAGAACATGTTTCAGCTGGGCACGGTGCCACAAGTCTATAATCCCAGTATTTGGGAGGCCGAGGTGAGGGGATTGCCTGAGTCCATGGGTTCAAGAATAGCCTGGGCAACTTGGTAAGACCTCATCTCTACAATAAATCAGTTAAAAAAATCAGTCAGGCATGATAACGCATGCCTGTAGTTCCAGCTGCTTGGAAGGCTAAGCCAGAAGGATCGCCTGAATCTAGCAGGTCGATGCTGGGCTGACCGTGAACATGCCATTGCATTCCAGCCTGGGCAATAGAGTGAGACTCCAATCTAACACTCAAAAACAACAAATAAAGAACATGTTTTATATGTTTCATGCCTAGCAATATATTTGTGTGTGTGTGTGATGTACATACAAGCTGTGTGTTACTATTCCTGCTTTACAGATGAGGAAACTGAGCTCAGGGAGGAGGAGTAACTTGCTTATAATCCCAGACCTCCTATAACTGGAGATGTAAAGCTAAATCTTTCAGCATTTGTAGCTAAGCACACTTACACACTGATCAAAATTTGCATAATGATTTCTTTCACACAATACATGGTGAAGAAAGATATCTGTTTTGTTTTGATATATTTCACGTAAGTATCAATTAGTTGCCAAACTAAGTTCTTTTTCCTAATGTGGGCAACTCAAAGTCAACACCAATGCTTCATGTATATCAAATACTGCAAATGATACATTTTTATCAAATTACTTCTCAACTACAATAACCCTTCCAGTTATTAATTTAAAGGTCTCTCTCTACACAAAACGTGCACTAAGCATTATGCATTATTTCATGTCATCTGAACCTGCATGGTCACTCAGCCATAGCCTTCATTTCATAGCATGTGTTGAATATGTATGGGTTGTATACAGGGGTTAAGAGCTAGACTGCCTGTGTTTGAGGCCTAGCTCCAACACTTACTTATTGTACAGTCTTGAGCCAGTTACTTAAGCACTTTGTGCTTCAGTTTCCTCACCTGCAAAATGAGTATCATAATACTACCTATCTTAAAAATGTATGATGAGGAGTAAATAAGTTAACATTTATAAAGCACTGAGAACGGTGTCTGTCCCACAGTAAATGCCATGTAATGCTTCTTAAAATATATATTTTGAGTTGGAGTCTCACTCTGTCGCCCAGACTGGGCTCCGGCGACCCTTCCACCTCAACCTTTCAAGTAGCTGGAACTACAGGCGTGCACTACCATGCCAGCTAATTTTTTTATTTATTGTAGAGATGAGGTCTCGCCAAGTTGCCCGGGTGGGTCTCGAACCCATTGTCTCAGGCAATCCACTCTCCTCAGCTTCCCAAAGTACTGGGATTACAGGCTGAGCCACCAAGCCCGGCCTCTAATATTTTTACTACTATTGTTTTGTCCAAAATCAGTGTTGTTTTCTAAGTGAAAGTAAATATGGTGTAATTAACTTTGTTTGACACACAACTCACTTTCCTTAACTCAGAAAAATACAACCATCTTCCAAAACTACTAAGTTTGACAAATCAGGATCGATATGTCTCCTCTACTCCAACATCTGCCCCATGGTCACAAAGGCAAGGACCAAGCCAGTGGGGGATAGGGGGAGGATACTTCCTACCAACTGGCATTTAATTTGGCTGAGGCTCATGCAGACCCAAGACTTTCTGGCATCCTTCATTAGGGAAGCAGACAGGTGGGTGCTGCCCTACTGTGCTCTACCCATGTCACCCCCCAGGCTATCCTTACAAGCCCTGTGTTCCACCCTATGATCCTTCACATCTGCTTTAACCCTGTGAACTTGGCGATATCTCAAGGATTACCTACCAGCAACTTGACAGCAATTTTTTTTATGAAACAGTGAAAAACAAATCACTTCATATTAAATAGTATAAAGTTGGAACAAATTATTTGATTGTAATCCTACTTGGCTTATAATGGTATTTTGGATGTTGAGGAACTTATATATGACAGAAAATCAAAATTTTATCTTATATTTTTCTAACGTAGTAACATGTGAAACAGTCACCAACATGCATTGCAGGTTCATTGAAACATGTTATGCAATAGCAAATTGTTTGATGTCTTCCACTTGGTGTTTTCTATTCCAGTAGATAATGCAGTCTCATTTTCTTCCTCCCACATTAATAATATGTAATTTTGGTGGGATCCAAGATGGCCATGGTGGAGCAGCAGACTGGCAACTCTCTCACCGAGCAAGGCAAAGGGAAAGGACCCAGCTGCTGATAGACAGAGACACTCCAAAAATTTTGAATAGGTGAAGCACACTGCACTCAGTAAAGATCTCTTTGAAGACATGGAGACCAAAAAGCTATGACAGATGTGGGAATCTGGGCACCCTATTCCCCACCATGTGTCAGGCATGCACAGGAACTGAAGTCCTCACCAATGAAGGAGAGTAGGTGAGTGATTCTAAGATGTATGTGAGTCATTGGTCCATGCAAGAGGAGAGTCCTGATCAGGACACAGAGGCAGGCAACTGAAGCCCAAGTGGAACGGTGAACAGAACCCACACTGGGTCAACCACCGTGAGTATGGCTTTTGCCAGTGAGGCCTAGTAATTAGCTCCCAGGCAGGGAAAGTCAACCTGCAGACTGCTAGGACCTTGTGGTCATTTTCCCAGGTAATCAAAATGAATCACCTCCAAGTGCTGCATGCCTACAAAGCATATTTCCCCCCACCCCATGGAAGGGAACTCACTCCTTTTCAAGAGCAAAGTAAAGACTTGAGCAGGGAGGGAGCAACATGAAAAACACTCAAAGGGTCTCTTGAGGGGAAAGATTCTGGGCTACAAACCACATATAGCAGAATGGGGGTACCTATCTCCCCACTCGCTTTCTGCAGAATACTAGCAGCAGGGGCTGAAAACTAACTTGACTAGATTAACAGCAGGAAAGAACATCTATAAGAGAGAAACCTTCCACAGGATGAAGCAAGGAGCAGAAGTGAATGGCCCTCTCTCACTAAGTGACCTATATTGAACCACAGAAAGGGCCCTAAAACAGAGGTCATTGACCAGTTTTACAGCAACAAGAATAAAGAATTATAGAGAGGAAGAGAGGCCTGCCACAAATGAGGAAAAAGTCAACAAAAAAATATGAGCACCCTTCAGAGTCCTAAAGAGACAGCACCTGAAAAAGCAGCTATCAGTGCACAAACAATGAGAGCCCCCCAGAACAACCTGCTCCAGATAACAGTCACAGAAATCAGAGACTGTATAGCTAAAATGAACAGAGAGAACCAAGAAAAACCAGAAGCTAAACTCACCAAAGTCATATAGGAAGTAAAAGGGGAGTTTGCCAATTTCATAAAAGCCTATTCTGAAATAATGGAAATGAAGAACTCCATCCTGAAAATAAAAAACATAATAACAAGCATAAGAAGCAGGATCAACCAAGAAGAAAAAAGAATCTCAGAGCTTGAAGTCAAAAATATGGAATTAACCCAGTCTGTCAATAACATAGGAAAAAACTCAAAAAGAAGGAGCAAAGCCCCCAAGAGATGTGTAACTATGGCAGAAAGTCAAATCTACACCTGATTGGTATCCCTGAAGCAGAAAGGGAAACTGAGAACACCATGGAACAAACATTCCATGAAGTCATCCAAGAAAATTTCCCATATCTTGCTAGCATGGTGATCATTCAAGCACAAGAGATTTAGAGAACCCCTGCAAGGTATCACATGAGAAGACCCTCCCTCAAACACATAGTAATCTACCTCCACAAAGTAAGCATGAAATGAAAAAATCCTAAGTGTAGCAAGAGAGCAAGATCAGACTACCTACTGGGAAAGACCCATCAGAATCACTCCAGACTTATTTGCAGAAACACTACAAGCCAGAAGGGACTTAAGTCCAATTTTTAACATTCTTAAAGATAAGCAATTCTAGCCAAGAATTTCCTACCCTGCCAAACTAAGCTTCATCAATGATGGAGAATAAAAATCCTTCCAAGACATCCAGTCCCTAAGAGAATATGTTGCCTCCAGACCAACCTTTCAGGAGATTCTTAAGAAGGTGTTGGACAGAGACAATAATAATAATAATAATGATAATAGAATAGTCATAACCATCACAAAAGTACAGGCAAGCACAGAGTCAACACAGCATACAGAGTACTAACAAAAATGAAAATACACACCCATATGAATACAAAGTAAAAGGAAACAAAACAACACTCTAAGAGCCTTATGTCAGGGATAACTCTCATGTTACAATAATCAATGTAAACATGAATTGACTAACTGTGCCACTATAAGAGATATAAACTGGCAAACTGCATAAAGAAGCATGATCCAATAGTCTACTGCCTCCAGGAAACTCATCTCACTGCAAAAGATACCCACAGGCTCAAAGTTGAGGGCTGGAAAATGGTATTTCAGACAAATGGAAGACAGAAGAGAGCAGGTGGAGCTATTCTGATATCAGACAAAGCAGACTTCAAATCATCAAAAATTAAAAAGGACACAGAAGACCACTATATAACGATAAATGTTCAATCCACCAGCAAAAAATATCCATCTTAAACATATATGCACCCAACACAGAACCACCAGGTTTTATAAAGCAACTACTGAGTAAACTAGGAAAGGACATTGACTCTCACACAATCATAGGTGGAGTCCTAAATACCCACTAACAGCTTTAGATAGATCATTGAGGCAAAAAACCAACAAGGAGATCTGGAACCTTAACTCAATCCTCGACCAAATAGATTTAACAGACATCTACAGAACACTCCACTCAGAAACTACAGAGTATACATTCTACTCATCAGCACATGGAACATACTCCAAGATTGATCACAGTCTCAGACATAAATCAACTATGAACAAGTTTCAAAAGATTGAGATAATACCATGTATCTTCTCAGATCACATTGGAAAAAAAATAAATATTGTCACCAACAGGATCCCCTCCAAAGCACACAAAGACAAGGACACTAAACAATACGCAACTGAACAACTGTTGGGTCAACACAGAAATCAAGACATAAATAAAAAGATTCCTGGGAACAAATGAAAGCAAAGATATAGCTTATCTGAATCTCTGGGATGCCATGAGGCAGTATTAAGAGGAAAATTCATAGTATTATATGTATACATCAAGAAAACAAAGAGGTTATAAGTAAACAGTCTAGAGCCACACCTAAATGAGCTAAAAAGGCAAGATCATCTAAATCCTAACTTCAGCAGAAGAATCCAGATCACCAAGATAAAAGACAAAAGATATAATAGATATAAAAAACAAAAATATAATAGATATAAAGACAAAAATATAATAGAAAGTATTAACAAGACAAAACACTGGTTCTGTGAAAGGATAAATAAGATCGATGGACCCCTGGTCAGATTGACTAAAAAAAAAAAAAGAGAGAGGGAGACAGAAAGTCCAAATAAACAGAACCCCTACCTATCACCAAACACAAAAATCAATTTTAAATGGATCAACTAACTAAAGGTAAAACCTCAAACTATAAGAATCTTAGAAAATGCAGAAGACACCCTTACAGACATTGGAATAGGCAACAAATTCCTGATCAAAAACCCAAAAACCTATGCCATAAGAGATAAGATAGACAAGTAGGACTTCATCAAACTGAAAAAACTGTCAAGAAAATGGGGAGACAGCCCACAGAATGGGAAAAAAATATTTGCCAACTGTGTATCTGACAAAAGCCTAACATCCAGAATTTATAAGGAACTCAAACATGCCAAAAGAAAGAAAACAAAGAGCCCTATTAAAAAGTGGGCAAAAGATATGAACAGACACTTTTCAAAAGAAGACATATGAGCAGCCAACAGATACATGGAAAAATGCTCAGCCTCACTAGTCATCAAATACATGCAAATTAAGACCACACTGATATACCACCTAACTCCTGTCAGGATGGTCATCATTAATAATTCAAAAAAATCAGATGCTGGTGAGGATGTGGAGAAAAAGGGAACACTTCTACACTGTTGGTGGGAGTGTAAATTAGTACAATCTCTATGGAAAACAGTGTGGTGATTTCTAAAAAATCTAAAAATTGACCTTCCATGCAACCCAGCAATCTCCCTTCTGGGAATATACCAAGAGGAATTCAAATTATTCTACAAAAAAGATACCCGTGCACACATGTTTATTGCAGTACTATTCACAATAGCAAAAACATGGAACCAACTATGCTGCCCATTGAAAATGTACTCGATTTTTAAAATGTGGTACATATACATGATGAAATATTATACAGCCATAAAGGACAAAATTACAGACTTTGCAGCAACTTGGATGGATTTAGAGTTTATCATACTCAGTGATCCATCACAGAAACAAAGAACTGAGTACCACATGTTCTCACTCATAATTGGACCCTGAACATTTATCATAATACTACAAGAAAAGGATTGTCAGTAGCAGGACACGGTCAGTGGAAGAAACATCAATCAGCGTACCTGATCTTAAACCAGGCAAAGTGAGGACCAATGGGAGACTCAAACTTCACCTGTACATTGACCACTTATGTGCCTAATCCTGAATTGTACCCCACATCTTTAAAATAAAATAATAAAAAAGAAAAAAATCCAATAAAGCAATTCATTCAAAATTAAGAAAAAAACCCTCAAAATTAGAAATGCAAAATGCAAACTGACCCTGAAGAAATAAAAAAGATATCAGAAATTACTATGAACACCTGTATGCAAATAAACTTGAAAACTTAAAAGAAATGGAGTACTTTCTGACATCACACAATCGCCCAAGGTTGAAATAAGAAGAAACTGAAACTCTAAACAGACCAATAACAATCCAGAAAATAGGCTCAGTCATAATAAATCTCCTTGCCAAAAATAGCCCTGGACCTGATGGCTTCCCAGCTGAATTCTACAAGATATTCAAGGAGGAGGTGATTACCAATATTATTGAAAGTATTCCAGGCAATTGAGAACAACGGAATTCTCCCCAACTCATTTTATGAAGCTAATATCATACTGATACCAATCTTATTGAAAATATTCCAGGCAATCAAGAATGATAGAATTCTCTACAATTCATTTTATGAAGCCAATATCATACTAGTACACAAACCTGGCAAAGACTCAACAAGGAAAGAGAATTACAGGTCAATCTTCTTGATGAACATTCTCAACAAGATTCAAGCAAATCAGATCCAACAACACATCTTAAGGATTGTTCACCATAACCAAATGGGCTTCATTCCTGGGATACAGAGCTGGTTCAACATTTAGAAGACCATAAATGTAATTCAGCACATTAACATGTAAAACCAAGAACCACATGATTATATCATTAAATGAAGAAAAAGCATTTGACAAAATCCAAAATTCTTCTTGATAAAAACCCATGTTGCTTACTAGGCAAAAAGCTGGAAGCATTCTCCCTAAGAACAGGCACAAGACAAGACAAGAATGCCCACTCTCACCCCTCTTGTTCAACATATTGTTAGAAGTCCTAGCCAGAGCAATCACGTATCCAGACAGGAAAAGAGGAAGTTAAGCTGTCCCTCTTTGTGGACAATATGATTCTATACCTTGAAAACTCTAGGGAGTCTGTCAAAAGCTTCTTCACATCAATAAATGACTTTGGTAAAGTCTCAAGTTATAAAACAAATGTGCAAAAAACAGTTGTATTTCTATACATCAGCAACAAGCAGGCAAAAGCCAAATAAAAGGCACAATCCCATTCACAATAGCCACAGACAAACAACAATAGCAAAAATACCTTGGCATTCACCTAACCAGAGCAGTGAAAGTCCTTTACAACAAGAACTACAAAACACTGCTGAAAGAAATCAAGGATGACACAAACAAATGGAAAAATATTCCATGCTCATTGATTAGAAGAATCAGTATTGTTAAGAAGTCCATCCTACCCAAGGCAATCTATATATTCAATGCAATACCCATCAAATTACCAATATCATTTTTCTTAGACCTGGAAATAACAATACACGAGTTTATATAGAAACAACAACAAAAAAGCATGAATGGCTAAAACAATCCTCAGCAAAAGAAACAAAGTGGGAAGTATCACATTTCCAGACCTTAAACTTTATTACAAAGCTACAATAACCAAAATAGCCTGGTACTGGTACAGGAACAGGCACATAGACCAATGGAACAGGACAGAGATTCTAGAAGTAGAAACTCCGTCTCTCAACCAACACATCTTTGATAAAGACAGCAATAACAATCACTGTGGAAAGGAGGCCATATTTAGCAAATGGTGCTGGGAAAACAGACAGAACACATGCAGATGAATCAAACTGGACCCCTACCTATCACCATATACAAAAATCAACTCAAAATTGATCAAAGATCTAAATGTAAAACCTCATACTACAAGAATCCTAGAAGAAAAAGTAGGAAACACCCTTATGCACATTGGAATAGGCAATAAATTGTTGACCAAGTCTCCAAAAGTGAATGACATAAAAGCTAATATAGATAAGTGGGACCTCATCAGGTTGAAAAACTTTTGCACAGGAAAAAAAAAAAAAAAAAATCAAGAAAGCAAAAGTCAACCCACAGAATAGGAAAAAATATTTGCAAGCTATGCATCTGACAATGTCTTAACATCCAGGAACTATAAGGAACTCAAATAAAGTGAAAGGAAAAAAAAAACATTAAAAAAAAGTGGGCAAAAGGACATGATCATGAATAGACACTTCTCAGAAGAAGACGTACAGGTAGCCAACAGACACATGAAAAATGATCATCCTCACTAATCATCAGAGAAATGCAAATCAAAACTACAGTGAAATAACACCTAACTCTGGTAAGGATACCATCATTAATAAATTAAAAAAACAACAGATGCTGGTATGGGTGTGGAGAAAAAGGAACACATCTACACTGTTGGTGGGAGTGAAAGCTAGTTCAGCCTCTATGGAAAACAATGTGAGAATTCCTAAAAGAACTAAAAATTGACCTTCCATATGATCCAGCAATCCCTCTCTTGGAAATATACCTGGAGGAATAGAAATCAATCTATCAAAAAGACACTGGCACATGCATGCTTATTTCAGTACTATTCACAATAGCAAAAACATGGAACCAACACTACTACCGACTGAACGTAAACTGGATAAAGAAAATGTGGTACATATACACAATGGAGTATTATACAGCCATAAAGAAGAACAAAATCATGGACTTCATAGCAAATTGGATGGAGGTAGAGACCATCATGCTACGTGAACTATCCCACAGAAACAAAAAACTGAATACCACATTCTCACTCATAAGTGGACCCTGAGCATTAGTCACATTAGCCCAAGGGAAGGGTCAGCAGTTGCTGAACACTGCTAGGGGAGCAAGGGGGAGGCAGGTGGATAGGGAGGCATGTGACAACACAAAGGTACCAGGTCCCCTACTGGGGGAGTGAGGGTCAGTTAGAAGCTCAAACTTTACCTGCATTTAACAAACTTATGTAGTTAATCTTCATTTGAACCCTCTACTTCTATAATATAATAATAATAATAATATGTAATTTATTGTTTGAAGACAATGTAGAAGGATGTACTCATGATTTCTGAAAACCACTTCTCAATTGACCAATCAGAAGTTTGACAAATTTCAAATGGGACATAGGTTTTTTTTATTGTTTTTGAATGGAAAAACTTCAAGAAAACATACATTCTTGAAAAAATTGTGCTTGCATAAGTTTTTCCTGTATAATCACCAGCAATCCCTTTATGTCACATGAGAGGGGACATTGAGCGGTCTGCTAGATTTACGGTGTCCTCTCAGAGAGGATATCTAAGTGTAAAGGGTTAATTAGATTTTACTTGTGTAAAGGATGTTGATGGATGTCAGGAGCACATCCCCCTGTATCTCTTCCAAGGCCCATGCCCTGTGCCTGTCCACACAGTCCTACTGATCATAGATGAAGGCAAATTCATTTCATTCATTATAAGAGATCCATCTCTACTAGTTATAGAAAAAGATGAGCTGAATTCTTTAGGCCTGGTTTATCTTGCACAGATTTTCAAATCTGGGGGATTCAAATATCTATTTAACCATGAATTTTATGTGTTTAATGGAGAACTTCCAATTTCTTAAAGAAGTTTATTCTTCATTCTCCCAACACATTTTTCTTGTGAAATTGTTTCTCCTTTGGGGGGGTATGCATTTTCTAGATTCGCGTATGATTAGAAAGAAGACTGAGAAAATGGACACCAAAATAATGTAGGATTTAGTGAAAGTGTTCATATTCATCTGCATGTTCCAAAATTTTAATGAACATGTATTATTTATAAAGAGAAAAACAATCTTTTAAAAATATTGTTTTACAAAGAATGAATTTGACAGAATGATCTCACTTTTAATGCACAAAGTCAGTTTTTCACCTAAACTCAATGACTATAACCTCTGAAATATTCCCATGTCTTCTAAAACAATGAATTTGATAAGAGCAGAGTGACCTCTCTTACTATGCCTTTCCCTAGTGTCCTAGTCCAGGGGCTCATAGCAAAACCCGTGCCAATGACTAAGGAGCTAACACTTTATTTGGGAGATGCAAGACCAAGACAATAAAGGCAAAGGGGAAAAAAGAGAGAGAGAAGTAAAACTAGAAAACATAAGCACTGTGATCCTAGACTACCATACTGTCCACCATTTTACAAGAAGCTATAAAGAGATGGAGGATGAAAGGAGGACCTGCACCTTCGTGTGTTCCATGGAAAGAGAAAGGGAGAATTCATCTACTGGTTCCGTCCCATCTTGCTTCCTACTATTCAAGTCTTACTCCACAAAGAACTCCCTCCCTCCCCTACACTTCAGCAGCTAGAATGGAGGGTTAACCCAATGTGGGTGAACTGCTGGTTTTATTCCAATGGATTACTTGCTACATTCCGAAAAAGAAAGAAAAAAAAACTTGGTTTGAGACCTATTGGACTTCTTCCATTTGAGAGAAAGTTGAGAAGAGTTGCATTCCAAACTTTCACTCCATGGATGGTACTAGCTAGCAGTGTGGATGGAACTCTGACCAAGAAAGAGAAAGAAGGCAACCATCACAGAAATCGGAGAAAGCACTGGATGCCTGTCTCTAATGTATTTTTCCTTGTAAACATATTGTCTTTTCTACACGGTTTATTATTTTTATTCAAATTTTTATTAAGATAAAATTTACATAACACAAAATTCACCATTTTAAAGTGTACAATTCAGTGGTTTTTGGCATATTCATAATATTTTACAGCCATCAGCATTATCCAGTCCAGAATATTTCCATCACCATATAAAGAAACTCTGTACCCAGTAGTACTCTCCAACTCTCTCCTTTCCCTAACCCCTGGCAACCACTAGTCTACTTTCTCTATGAATTTGCCTATTGGGAAGATCTCATGTAAACAGAATCGTACAATATGTGTTCTTGTATGTCTAGCTTCTTTCACGTAGCATAATGTTTTCAAGTGTTTCTTTTTATGACTGAATAATACTTCATTGTATGGATACACTATGTTTGTCCATTCATCAAATGATGGACATTTGGGTGGTTTATACTTTTTGGATAATGCTACTATTAAAATTCCTGTATATGTTTTTGTCTGGACATATGTGTTCTGTTTTCCCTGGGTATATGCACAGGAGTGGAATCGCCGGGTTTTATGGTCTTACATTTCACTTTTTGAGGAAATGCTAGTTTTCTACTGCAGCTGCACCATTTTATTTTCTCATCTGCAATATATATAAATGTCCCACTTTCTCCACATTCTCACTAACACTTATTTTTCTTTTCCTTTTTTTTTTTTTTACAAAAACCATAGTCATCCTAGTGAGTGTGAAGTGTATCTCACTGTGGTTATGATTTGCATTTCCCAAGTGATAATAATGTTGGACATCTTTTTACATGCTTATTGGCCAATTTTATATCTTCTTTGGAGAAATGTCTATTCAAATCCTTTGCCAATTTTTAATTGGGTTACTGTCTTATTATTGTTAAAGTGTAAGAATTCTTTCTATATTTTATATTCCAGACCCTTTTCAGAAAATGAAGTACAAAAAATTTTCTCCTACTTTGTGCTGTCTTTTCATTTTGTTGATGGACTCTTTTGACCCAAAAAAGTTTTTAATATTGATAAAGCTCACATACTGCTTTTTATAAATATAGATTTTGTTCCCTTATACAAGGCCAACACAGTACTAAAAAGAAAATCTGAATACAATGCACAGTAAAAGAACTTTGTATTAGACAAGGCTATATTTTCCACCTCTCTTTTCCATGAGAAAAACAGGATGGGCAGGACTGTTTATTAATATCATCGGCTGCCTACATTCCTGCAGTAAATCATGAAGCATCACTCACTCTATTAGTGTTTTCTAGGAACTGAAAAGTGAAAGACGAGTGACATGCATTCACAAATAGCCCAAATAGTTACTGAAACATGGGTTCTGCTGAGGGGAAGTATTTTTTCTTTATAGATTCTTGGGAGTCAGTGAAGCTTTAATCCTCAAACCTCACAAATACGATGCTGGACATGCTCAAGAGATATCAAAGTTCTTTTCTGGGACTTTGATGCTTTTCTTTGGAGTTCACTGTGCTTTTGGACTGTTCTGGACATTTAAAAAAAGATGTGTTTCCATTTTATGATGCTGCTGTTTGAATATGCACTGCAGATCCCATCCCTGAATATGGTTTCTTTATGAAGTACACTCTCATTTTCACAGCTCTGTGACCTTTCATTTGTTATTTATGAGCTTTTGCAAATCTAATACCACTCTGACAGATTTAATTTGTGCTCTAAATTACCTTTGCATGAGTTACTCAACTGCTGGTTTTATTCCAATGGATTACTTGCTACATTCCGAAAAAGAAAGAAAAAACTTAGTTTGAGATCTATTGGACTTCTTCCACTTGAGAGAAAGTTGAGAAGAGTTGCATTCCAAACTTTCACTCCATGGATGGTACTAGAGAGGATAAAAGAGGATTTCTACGCTTGTCAGAAGCAAAGGGATAGAAGCACAACCCAGGTCAAGTTTTACAAATCTACACCTTAACTGCTATTCATATATAGTCCATAAAATGAGATACTCTCTTTTAAAAAATTTTTATTTTAAAGATGTGGGGAACAATTCAGGATTAGGTATATAAGTGATCATCGTACAGGCAAAGTTTGGGCCTCCTTTTGGTTCCCACTTCGTCTGGTTTGAGATAAGATACACTTATTGATGTTATGTGCCACCCCCTTCCCTGGCAGTTTCCAGGTACTGCCAATCTCTTTCTTATAGTATTATGGTAAATGTTCAGGGTTTGCTTACGAGTGAGAACATGTAATACTCAGTTCTTTGTTTCTGTGATAAATCACTGAGTATTACAGATACTCTCACTCCTTAAACTGGAAGAAAATTAAGCTCTTCTGGAAGGTACATTTAGTTAAGAATTAAATACTGAATGATAAAATCTCAGTACTAAGTCAACATATAAGCAATTGTAAAGTGGAAAACTAATACAAATTTAAATGTTACAGTGTTATTCAAACTAAAATTTTAAAATGCTTAATGCAAGAGTGAAGTGGAATTCTGCAGCCTGAAAGATCATGAGATATCTTGATTTAATTTTTAATATGTATAGACCAGGCTTGGTGATGCCCTAGTAACCTTAAAAAGTTAATTGAGTTTCCAAAAGTATAAACTTAAAGGTTCATCAACCCCAAACTAAACCTACCTAAATATATCCCTCTGACTACAGGCACTTTTTTCTTGCAATTTGCAAATTTCTCAAGATATATCATGGTTTTAAAACTTGCCTGCAAGTTCTTTGACATATCTCCATTGAGATATGGGGTCTATATGCTGTCATTTTGATTCTGGGCCAACCTTATTGACCTGTCAACCAGAGTGTTGTAGGAATGACACTATGTGATTTCCAAGGACCCAAAAACCCCAGAATTTATTTTATTAAAAATTGTGTATTTCTTTTCACATGTTCAAATTTCAGTCATCTTCAAAGCACTCTCCATTTGATGCAGTATACCTATCGAGATGATTTTTTCATTACTCAAAACAGATTTTGAATTCATCAATTTTGATGTCTTTTAGTGCTTCTGCCATTTTTTGTTTCACTTCTTCCACATCAGCAAAACATTTCTCTTTGAGGACTGTTTTTAAACCAAGGAAACAAAATAAAGTCACTCAGCAAGACTGGGTGAATAGGGAGGGTGGGACACGGGGATTATGCTATCTTTAGTAGAAAACAAGTAAACAAAAACTGCTGAAAACTCAGCATGGTGTGGACATGTGCACTTGTAAATCACTCATCATGAAATGGGCAAATGGGTTGAAAGAATCTAAAAAAAAAAAATTCACTGAAGTCAAAAACAGCCTCTCACAACTACATTAGCTGGTGCACTGATGCCAGTAGGTTCCTAGAACACTTACCTAGTGGGGGAAGGCTGTCCTACAAGAGTCCCCCTCCTTCAAAAATAAATCTGGGGTTTTTTGGGTCTCCTCATATGTCACATAAGGTAAAGCAACTTATGCCTGGTGCTCTGGAACACTCATGCTGAATCCCTGAGCCACCATACAAGCAGTCTGAGAGTTTTGAGGCTGCCATGCTGTAAGGAAGCCCAAGCAGTGCAAAGCAGCTACTGAGACTTCATAAATACAGCTGTCCAGCCAGCCCCAGCTGTTCCAGTCCCATCTCCTTCCTTCTATTCTAGCTCCAGCCACAGTCTGCTTACAGCTGCATAGAAATTTCCAGAGTAGCCTAACCAAGCCCCTCGTACACTCCTGGTCGACAGAAACCATGAGAGGTAATAAAATGATTGGTACCACTTCAAG